>DWEC01000253.1:0-18930 GCA_018245735.1 Microceris miodesmiata
GATCTCCATTCCACGATCGCGATTCCGCGATCTCCACTCCAGAACTCGCCTACTCCTCAAACAATATCAACTAAAGGCATGGGACAATTGAAAATTCAGAAGTCTGCTGCAAACTTTAAACACAACAAGTAAAATACTTGTAAGTGGTAGAATTGAAGAGTTTACGGCACATTAACGTAACGTGCGAGCAACCGCTAAATAAAAGGACTATATTAACAATATTTGCAATTCGGAAAACGAAAAAGCATAACACCCATCCTAAAACCTTTTCAGGAGGCGTTTTTATTTTAATCGGCGCTATGTTGTACAGATGCATCCGTCGGCAGAAAACTGTAATATTTCCATGAGCTTACAAAAAATCTTTTTAATTTATAGTCAAGCATTTACAATATCATAAATAAGTGGTAAAATTCTTTAAAACTGATTAATGAATGAAATGCCAAAAAAAATATTTTTAAACAATTACACGAAAACTTTATATGCGAACTTTATGCGTTGATTTTTTATTATTTGAAATATGTAGTAAGGTGATTTACGGAAAAATTTAAAATAAAAAAACTTTTAAATAATATTTAAATCGAAAGATATGAATGTTAACAAGTCCCTGTTAAATTTTATGTCCCTGTAAGCGTTTTTCTTCACAAGCAGTTGCGTTTTGAATAAGTTCCCACTGTAATGATTTGAATACATTAAGAAAATGCATACATAGAATTATTCCCTAATTGTTGAGTATGAAACAGTTTGCCGAATTAATAAAAAGACAAATTGCAATACAATATTTTAACATGATTCTATAAAACCGATTGGAATGAGTGCAAATTATTTTAAGACGTCGAGTTCGATTTTTATATACGAGTACTTCAGAAATATTAATTTTAAGCAGTAAATAAGCAAAAATAAAAGGTAAATTATCAAACGAAAAATTCCTTTTACTATCTTGCAAATAAATTTGTTTTTTATGTCGAACCAACAAAAAGCTCTAACAATTATATTTTCTTATTTGGTTACGTGGAGCGGCGCAGCCGTCCACTCTTGCTGGTGGTGCCGATAGCCAGGACTAATATGATGGCAAAAGCGCCACTTAGGATACCATTACTCACGATAGGCTTGATATATTCTCATGCCAGTTGGGTGAGGTCGCAAAGGTGATATTATATTTGTTATGTTAGAGTACTAATTAATATCTAGTATTGTGTGTGTTCTGTAATTAATTAATTAATTAGTAAATAAGTTATAGACTGCCACTCAATCGTATTAGGCACTGCCTGTAATGATCAAACTGTGATGATAATAGATAAATCTATTATATAAAGGCATGACACAATACTTGTGCACTCTAATCTTAAGGAAATGTAAAATAATATATATAAACACGTGATGCAGAAAGTAAAAGTGATGACACACTGAGAAAAACATGTGACAGAATTATAAACTTTCATGAGTAAGAAACTCCCAGTTCGGCAAGGGTGAAACATGACAAATGATGCAAGCGTAACTACAAGATAATAATGCGCTTATTTTTCTTCTGATCCATAGTTAATACTCGTAATTATTTCAAGACGAAGCTGACGGTGTTCCGATTCCTAAGCTCTATGTTACACACCTGGGAAGTCATCAACATCATCATCATCAGCCTTTCTTAGTCCATTGCTGGGCATAGGCCTCCCCTAAAAGTGGGTTTATGCCCGTAATCCTCACGCTGGGCACATGCCCAGCGTGGGGACATGCCCAGCGTGGGGATTACGGACAAACCCACATGGGTTGTAGATCGCAGGGCACGGCTTTTCGCAACGCCGACGTTGCTGCCCGTCGGCGGCCAGGGCATTTAGCCGTGCCTATTTAGGCTGCGTTATACCGCCATCAGCCGGTCGCGAGAGCCTCGTCTGTTATAGCAGGATGCACCACGTGCAGGGGAGGTTGGCTTGGGCTCCTGAGATGGTGGTTGGAACCCGTTACCACAGTTAATGTGCTCAAAGTGAAAAAGAGTTTCGTTAAATTCTTTGAGTAAAGTATTATGAGTAATCATCATCAATTAAAACTGTGACTATACGTGTGGCACTTTTTATTGCTGAAGTAAAATTAAGAGTTTTTGAATAACAATACAAACGAATAACAAATACAGTTATATAATATTATTATAGCAACAGGAAAATACAGTTAAGAAAGCAGAATAATAGCCAAGCGTTAGATGTCACCACAAGTTTGAAACTCAAGTCATTCAATAGTTATCAACCTTAAAACATTGTGAGTAATGTAATAAGTAAAAATGTTGTAAGTAATCAGATAAAAATAACCAAAAATGCATACGTTTATGTTGTTGTTAATGGAAAATAATATGTCTTTCAGTATTTACGTATATAATTCGGTAGTGGAGGCGACGGCGTTAATCGATAGAAGTTTTACTACATTTATACAGTGAAAATCATTAAGCATTAAATGGTTATTGCTACAAACGGAAAAAGAGCGGAAGTCTCTGTCGGCGTCCGTTTTTCCCGACTCGCATAAACTGGAATTATTCAAAACTACAGTGAACAGGCAGTTTCTAGGCGAGCGTGCTACATCCTAGGCTGCATCTCGCTTTCCATCTGGTGAAATTGCAGCCAAACGCGGGCCTATTTCTGCATAAAAAAAAAAACAGAAAATTGTATTATTATAGAACAAAAGACAGCGACGGTCAGACTTTCGTTATTTCACAAAATCTGAAAGTTTCTCTGTGCACGACCCCAATACAAGTAAGAACGATCAGCAATTATGGACCTTGGATTGTGGTTACTTTGGCAATTAACAGAAGGTTTATAAAATATTAACTTAATGTCGTTAAAGTATAAAGCTCATTTTTTTGTATTTTCTTCGAATTAGCATTAGGAAATCACTTCATCCATTGTCGGACACTTAATGCAGTTTCAATCTCCTGCCAGACACTTACTTATAGTATAAAAGCCGAATTTTCTCTATGATAATTGGAGACCTTTAAGAAATCTTTACCCCAGGAACCGGACAGTTTTGATACTCGTAGTTTTTGAAAGTAAGATGTAAAAACGTGATTGTGTTGGGCTTATGCAAAGAGAATCTTTCAGTTGTTATGAAATAACGAAGGTCTGGCCGACGCGGGCTTTTGGGCTATTAATCTTTCATATTCTAACATTATAAGAAAACGCATAAAGATAAGAAAAACTAAATATTTTGTCATTTCTTTTACTAATGTCACTTAAGTCATCGACTTGTTAAGATATTTTTCAAGGAAAGTGTTTTATATGTTTAAATACAAAACATAAAGAATTCACACGTTCGTGAAAAATAATATAAGAAGGCTGTCACTAGACTTTTGTACGAAGCTTTCAAACGGATTGTCACTCATCTTGTCATTTAAAAGGGCGAGGGAAATAACTTCGGGACCGTATAAAAATAACTTGTTTTCTGTGAAATCAGAATGGATTTTGATTTGTTTGATCTGTAAATTGCCATCTGTGGGAGTAAATTGACGGCTTATTTCGTTTCCATGACGTTAAAATATCAAGGACGCTACGGAATGTGAACGTGTATATGATAAAACAATTTTATAGACTACGTTCACTTTTCCTGTAGTGGTGGAGCGATATTTGCTTTATTATATATTATCGTTACTATTATTATTCTTTACAATCTTTTTGCGATGTAACGGAAATTGTCTATATGTTTCCATTCAATGAAATTTATATATCAGGTCCTTACATATTATGAAATTAGCGTTTTATACGGAGAAATTAAACGTAAAAAAATATGAAGTAATATATTTAATCAATCGAAATATGTTCCATTGTTATCTATGCACTTTCACCATTTCATAGATAGATCTTTGATTACTTTGCTGAAAAATGATGGGTGCGAGAATTAACAAATTCTTTGAAGGCGGTTCGGACTACCTCATCGGAGTTGAATTTTTTTCCCAGTAAGGAATTATCCAAATGCTGAAAAAAATAGTAATCTGTTGGCGCAAGGTCCGGGAAGTATGGTGGGTGTCGGAGCCATTCCATCCACAGCACCTTCAATTTAGCAATCGTCTGTCTTGAAGTATGGGGTCTAGCATTGTCGTGGAGCAGCAGTGGGCTGGAGCAATTGACCGGATTCGGTAGTTTAACGGCTAGCTTTTCCATCATAATTTCAAATTGTTGACAGTACACTTCTGCAGTAATTGTCTGGTCAGATCTTAGGAAGCTGTGGTGTATGACACCAATACTGGACCACCAAATGCTCAGCAGTACTTTTTCTGAGTCAACTTTCGCTTGGGACAGGATTTGGCCGGTTCAATTGGGTTCAAACATAGTGATGAGCATTTTCAATTTTCGTACGGGATCTACTTTTCACCCCAAATACCGACACGATTCAAAATGCCCTCGTTATTGTGACGGTGGAGTAATGTGACGCAGCACTTAACGCGGGTTTGTTGGTGTACTTCATGCGGTACTTACTTATCGAGCTTTTCACTTTTCAAACAAATTTGAAATTTATACGCTTTCAAATAAATTTGAAATTTATTTGAATTTGGAATTCCAATTCAAACCCTAAGTATTTGAGGTGAAAGTGGCCAGCTCTTCAAAACGCTAATTTCATATAATAAAATAATAAATAATAATCGACCCATTATAATTCCACTGTTCCAACAGTGGAACTATAATGGGTCGATTATTCTCATATTCCAATATGGGTCCCTCTCATATTGAGAGGATTAATTATAGTCTGTCTCACTGGCCAAGTGTGGGTTGGCAGACTTCACACACCTTAGAATTTTTTTTTAATTCTAAGGTGTTCAGGTTTCTTCACGTTTTCCTTCACCGGTAGCAAGTAATATTTAAATTACCAACGCACTTTTGTAAAGAGGTGCATGCCATGGATTTGAACCCGGCACTCCGGAGTGAGGGGCTGTATTCTTAACCTCTAGGCTATCACTGCTCTTAATGTAACGATAGTAATGTAATTTCATATTTAAGGACTTAATACGTATGATAAACCAAAGCCAGAAAGGTAGTTTTACTTTAAAACTAAGGTTAGGTGAAGCTAAAGCGTATAACTATAATGATGTTAAGCTCAGTATAAACATCATTATCGGTAACCATTGTACGACGTAATGAGCTTTCAGGTCGTTTAGCCGTGCCTATTTAGGCTGCGCTTTACCGCAATATTATATTACAAGCATCTAAGTGAATACAGCATTAATATTAATGGAAATGTGAAATTAGATAGCATTATTATTATTATATATGTATATATAATAATTTTTAACCTTCGCTGGACTACCGGAGAAAAAAAACAGTCTCTCACTGAAAACCGGTAGTCGTGGGCTATGTTTAGCTGTCCATGACACAGAACGAGTGTAACTCTTTCTAAACGTATGTCATCCCTTATTTTATGTGTATTTAATATAAAACTATATTATTAATGGCATAAAAGTATTTCTATTTGTAATATGGTTATTTTGTCCTTGGTTAGCCTCCTTGCAGTATTGGGTATATATTTTCTTAAGGATGCTACTTGAGCCAGCTGCGCCCCTTACTTATTTTGTTAAGTGTATTTTGTGCTCGATGATGATAAATGAAGCAATTGTTAACCTTCCGTGCATCACGTGGGGCTTAATAAACCGCAGCGAAACAAAAATCATCATATCTTTTTGAACGGTCGCGCGAATTCTTCGAAACATCGTGTAGCTGGAGTTGCGATATTCTCAAACTGCATAATAACAGTGATATAGTAGTAGCCTCGCAGGCGCAGGGGACCGTCCGCGTCGTCTGTAAAGTACGGCCGGGTGTCACAAACCCCACGTAGTTCGGGACGTCATCTAAAAGGTAAGCAGTATAACAAGCGAAATTTGACTACTTCTACATAATTCTTTATCTATTTAATTTTTTTGATTACTGTAATCGTTTGTGGGTTTGTTTCCAGAACTCGTAATGGCTGGCCGTTTAAATGAAAACCAATATTATCGGCACTTATGCAAGATAGTGATGGCGATACGGATGAGCTGTTTTTACCCGGAAGTGAAGGCGACTCGGGTTAAACATTTTACATCGTGCATCTAAAGATTTACTGCGGCAGAGACAGCAACATTCATCATGGTTTGGCTTTCAAAAAGATGTCACTCTACTTTCTTATGTTCCAAAGACACGAAAGTTTATGGGATGTCATCCCTTCATCGTGATAAAGAAATCGTAAGAATATGCCAAGACTCATAACAAATGTTCGAAAGACCAAGTACGAGTAAGAGGAATGCGAAGTACCGATATGCCTTAAGCACGCTCATTTTTTGTAAAAATCGTGCCCATTTATACCAACTACAATATCAAGAAGACTAATAATTCTTAGTAACTTTATTTTATTTTTGTATCCTATCTCATTATGCTTCAAATAAAGGACAATAAGAAGTTATAAGTTAAGTTTTTTTTTGTTATAAGAAGAAGCCAAAATAGATTGTCTCCTCTTAGTAAGAAAGTTTTATTTTTGTAACAATTCCTAAAGACATTAAAACCGTTTATCATATTTTAAAAATTTGTTTTATTTTTAACTTCTAATAGTCCAGAAACAATGATAATACGTATAATACAAATTTATAAAAAGGTACACCCATAAAAAATAATTACGATGGGGTACAGGAAATCCCATATAGTGCAGGACGCAACTTTTTTCCACTTGGTTCATGGAAGGTTAATAAACCGAAAAAATAATTTATCTCCAAAAATCAGCTTAGGCTAATATTCAAGTTACGTATGTACTAGGAAATTGACAAATAATGTCCAGACTATAACCCTAAATATTTGACTTATAATCCTCAAGAAGTTCAAGAACCATCGAAATTGTTGCGTTGCAGCAGATAAAGGTCAAGTAGTTTTATTTATTTTATATTGTTCTCCTGTTATATTTAATCTGTCCTTCTATGTCGTCGTAATATATTTAGTCCGTTGCAACAAGCTTCACGCTTGGCCAACAAGACAGTACATAATGGAACAAATCGATTTTATCCACGAACATACGTATTATGTTCATAAACACATTACTGCTCGTATCATTGTGTCATCACACAAATTCCTTCACTTCGAGTGTTAAATAATTAGCCTTACAGAAGTAACATAGTACTTCTACACAGAGTGACAAAATTTTATTCCGTCCTAACCTAATATTTAATTGACCAGCGTAATATGGACGCATACGTACTTATATATTTAGCTTAGGCAATTCCATAAATATTTTCAACATTTTCCGCAGGCGGATAAAGTGTGGATATAATGAGCTCGGAACGGTCGCGAACTCAAGTTGGCGTTAGTTAAATTTGAGTTGGCAAAATAGTAACTTACTTATTCATATATGTATCACACTTTTCTATCAGTCGATTTACCAAACATGTAATTTAAGCAAAGCGCAAGAGATTTAATTCTTTTATAATAGCTTCATAGAGAAACAAACAGTCTGAACAAAAGCGAGCTCCGTACACAGCCCAGAGGGATGCTTACGTTCTAATGTATTGACATGAATTAAAACTAAAAATTGATACATTTTAAATTTTCACAACGCTCTGCTGCATTCCTTATGCAGTATCTGGATTTTGAGTTCTGTGAGTCTTGAGGTCAATAATAATCGTCTTACCCGCCTACTGAAAAATTGTAATCGCTAAGAGCCCAAAAAAAGTCTTACAGTTCGGTGACTAATGAACCCGGACAAGAGACTTACCGAGTGGCATCGCTTGCAGCACCGTTCGGTGTAATGGAATTTTGTGGATATTTTTTTTCCACCACATCAATTTGAAAATTGCTTATGTTGAAAGTGTTCCGTTTAAACGAATTAAAGATGGCTATAGCTATAAATATTTTTACAAAAAAGAGAATAGTCAGAAGACATCGACTCTGGTCTATAAATTGCGAGAATCCTGGAGAGAGTTTAATTGCATTTCTGTATTTCGGATTAACAGATACTTATTTGTAAAATAATATATGAAAATGCAGAATGATACTCATAAAAGCCCAACAGTGAGCGGAAATACCAATATTTATTACCTTTCCTCCAGATGTATTTCTAACGTACCATTTTATCTGTATAACATAACGTAACATCAGGCCTGTATTCTATGTATGTATGTAATAAGTAGTGATAGCCTAGTGGTTAAGAAATCAGCTCCTCACTCCGGGGGTGCTGGGTTCAAATCCATGGCGCGCACCTCTTTATAAAAGTGCGTTTTAAATTTAAATATCATTTGCTACCGGTGAAGGAAAACATTGTGAGGAAACCTAAGGTGTGTGAAGTCTGCTAACCCACACTTGGCCAGCGTGGCAGACTATAATTAACCCTCTCAATATGACAGGGACCCATATCCCAACAGTGGAATTATAATGGGTCGATTATTATATATAATTTGTAATGTATGAGTGTAGTACACTCCCACATTTCACAAGTAACATTTACGTCCCACGGAATAGGCGGTGAGCCTATTGCCTTATACCAGGTGCAGGTGAGTTTCCAGACTCCGAGTCACTGCTAGAAATATTAAATTAGAAAAAGCCAATAGTACCCAGCCCGGGGTTAGAACCCGGGCTCCCCGATCGACAGTCGCGCATGGAACCACTCGACCAACGAGGCAGCCATCTATACAATATAATGAGTAGTATTATAATAATAATACTTTATTATCGAGTAACCAAGACTCATATATATGTTGGTATTATTACAGTTATTAAAACATGAATTATAAGTTTAAATAATGTTAAAAAAATATTTACAAGTACATAGTTTAATATCTAGGTACTTATGTGGCCTACATGTACCCAATTTAAAATGTATTAACGTGCTTAATGGGATTTTATGAGACAACTATACAATTAAGATTATGAAATAAATGTATAGACAATTGTAAAGTAAAAAAAAACAGTTATAATTTGTTATAACAAATTTCACTTATGTTGTGAAGGGAGTTTAAGTATACGTGTGATTTAAAATTGAAGATTATTCATCAATTATGGATTAACATTAATACGAAAAGTATATACATAAAAAGTATATACATATATGATCTAGTTAATATTCATCAATTTATTCAATTAGTCGTGACTGCGTCGTTGGTCGTGTTGGTTGCAAGTGCGACTTCCGATCGGAAGGTCCCGGGTTCGATTCCCGGGTCGAACACTACAAACATTAGATTTTCTAGTAGTGGTTCGGAGTCTGGATATGTGCCCGATGCATGGCAATAGGCTCACCACCTATTCCATAATGGGACGTAAATGTAACCGGTGAAACGTGGGAGTGTTCTGCATTCCTCTGCCTACCTCTTCTGGCATTACAGGCGTTTTTTTACGTTAAACTGTAGTGAGAGCAAGTAGTCGTTTCCGTTGATTTTAAATACTATGAAAATTAACATAAAATAACTATTCAAAAGTATCAACCAACAAAAAAGTACAAACCAACCGTTCTAAATTTCAATTTCCCGCCCAATCGACGGTGACATGTGACAGATTTGACACTTTGGCGAAGACATAATAAAAGCCGATTTATGAATGAATGGATGTGAATGGTGACATAAATCAATACATACAATCCTATTGAACAACCCGATACACTTATAACAACAAAACATTTACGTAGTGTCGTAGTGCGGCGAGGCGCCCGCAAAACTGCAGGGATGATGCAGTATATAATATATACCTATAGATTTTTCTCTAAAGGGGTACTGTGTGCGCTTCTATAGATTGAGCCATTAGTATAGTCTATATAGATTTCTATAAACTGATTGATTAGTCTAGCAGTTGGTGAGCCTAATTATTGTGTTAAAAGTTGTTGATTTCATTACCATCTGTAAGAATGTTTGTATAATGAGCCCATGTATTTGTTTTGAGTCTGAATGTAAAAAATAATCTATAAATATAAATAGACATTTAGATGTGTATGTGTAGTTTATCATGTATCTGGTATAGGTTCTATCTATTTTGGAATCAAATGATGGTGTAGATGGGTCCCAAGATAATATTGTTATTCTAGAAAGCAAAGTTACATATACATAACAAGTAGTTTAAGAAACCATTTAATATCTTAATAATTTAATCTATTAATGAATTAATATATACCATGACACATGGTGTGATATAGATTATGATATTAAGCTCTTATAAAGGACATTCATTAAATTTCTGTTAAAACATAGTAATTATATTTTGTAATAATCAGGACAATAAAACCTTAATCTCGAACTTAATGTCTTTAAAAACTACCAACATTACCATGTTTAATGCTGCTCTAGAAAGCAATGAATGGTTTTTTACTTGTCTTTCTACCATGACTCAGACATAACAGATCATACAGGATATTTATAGATATTGGATTGTAAAATGGGCATTAAAATTATCTGCATTTTATCAAGTATTCATGCTGCTCATTTGTCTGTCTTTTATCACTGTAGGTAAATACATTTAGGTGTCTGTATCCATTTAGAACTAAATTTACTTAAAAAAATAAATACCTTATAAAATGGTATGCAGAAAAATAAACAGAGCAGCTAGCAATATAATTATGTTATAGACTTTAGCAGGTAAGTTTGGGTAAAGAAGACTCGAGTTCAAAGACTCAGGGTGTAACAACTTGTTGTAAGGGCTGTTTATAAAGACGGGCTATATATTTTTTAAATTTAATTCTATAAATATAATACCTACATAACAATTTCTTTAATTAAGTAGCTATCTTGTTTCAGTAGATCTATCTCAAGAATGAATAGTTAATGAAGAATAGATTCAAGAATTTTAAATGTTATCAAACAAACCCTAGGTATTTTTTAAAACGACACCTGACTTTCAGAATTGTATTTTATGGTTTCTACCCAAATAAATAACTTCGAGACCACATTTTTATAATTACACATCACTAGTAATTCAATGAAAACATTAATCTCTATTTAATCAAACTATGAACAGAATGGGAATTTAACAAATTTGCAAATTTTACTTTCAAAGCTGGTAAAGTTTTAAATATTGGATTTGAGTGTCTGCTTCAGATACAATAAATTTTGACTATCAATGTGATCTATCTAACCATGTGACGGACCTGACAATACATTAGTACAATATATTAGTAATAATCTATTTTTAACATATAATTATGAATGCAAGGCACTTTCTACAATATACCATTATAGCATTGAATTGATTGTATTATGAGTAGTCAGTATTTTTCAAAAATAAAATGATAGTGGAGAATACATTATTTATACATTTTGTTTGGTTGAGAATACTTCAAATTTAATGTTATATTAAGCCAGGTCAGTTACTAAACTACATTGAATACTGGCCCTAAAAGAAGTAGATATAACTTAACGCTTAGCTCATTCATCAGCTCGCACTTTATATTATCTAGTCATATAAAATGAGAATATAGAGACCCGAATTTAAAACGGGAATATTGGAACAAGAAAATAGGTGCGTCTTACCTGCGAATAGGTGAGTCTCAAAGCGTAGTACGCAACTTGCGTGGTTCTCATTATGCTCGTACCAATATTTATGCTGAAAAACAAACAACGCTTTTAAAAATCAATCAAAACCATATAAAATTCTTATTTAAAAGCTTCGAAAAGAACGTCACTATGAAAAACTTCGGATAACCTAACACTCAGTGACACTAGTGAATTTTGACAAAACTAACAAAAATTTGAACACAACATTCGACACAAATGATCGTATATATTGTCATAATATTGTTTGATGTGCCACTGTAGTGAAAACTTTTTATTAAAAATTTACGTACATACAACCGCTCACTTCGGCGATCTAAAAGAAAAGTTCCCCTTCCAGCTCTCTCGGTTTGTCTTCAATCGAACACACTGTCAAATTTTAATGTTGGTCAACCTTACAACAAGATTGCTAGCTAGGAACAAAAAAAAATGATTATTGATTTATTGTATTAATAACTTAACAGTGTTAGTACCCTTGTATAAATCAACTGTAAGCAATTTCATACCAAATCGTTTGAATCAACATTAATAATTTTATGCGTATGTAATACCATTGTGAAATTGAAGTGGCATACAAATATATTTGTTAGTGGTAACATTATTTTGTGTTAGGTTTTAAATTTTATTTGTTTCAAGTACATCGAAAGGTTGTTACATAAATCGCTTAATTTTAAGGAAACTCAAACCACATTATATTGTAATTAATTTTTTGTGTGATAATAATAGTATATAAAAAATATGTATATACTTTTGTTTTACAAAAAACATTATTAAAAGAAATAAATGACTGTGAGGTAGTATGTAGTTTCTTCAGTTGGCGATCAAAACAAGAAAAAAAAAATTGTGCGGTCAGGGGAGCTCCGTCAGGAACAAATTTTTCTTCAACTCCGAATGTAGTTCGAAATGAAATCCTGTATATTTCAATTTTCATTTCATATTATTTCATATTTTTCAAGGCCAATAATCTAAGGGAATTAATTACATTAGAAAGTTTCATTCAATATTTCAAGAAAAATAGTTGTTCATACAAAAATATGTATAAAATAATAAATTATACATTAAATGAACCTAAATACTAAATAAAAAGAAATATTTAAATCTCATCCTTAGGTTCTATCATATAAATTATTTGTTGTGGTAACTACTATTGTAGTGGCCCAACAACAATCGGAATTGGATCGTAAATCATAAAAAATCAGTTTGAGCGTTGTCTAGATTCTAATGCCAAAAACTACGCATATAAATAAATCTGTCCTCTGTGCTACATATTGACAACAATTATTTTTGACGTTTCATGTCTGACATTGACAATGGGTACGTAAATGCTATGATTTATATAATTCAATTTATGGTATTTGTAATATATATTATACATACATTAAATATATAAGACAAACAACATTAAATTCTCAATTTGACCACAGACTTTAACCATATACAACATGATATATAATTGTAATAATAAAACAATATTCACGTATGGTCTAACACAAATAACAAATGTGAATTCACAAAATTTTCACGTGTCCGTACAATCCTGTGTTGAGTTATATGATAAAAAAAAGAGGGACGCAGAGAGAGAGAGAGAGTTGCGCAGTAGCCCAGCTGAGCACTCGGCTGCGCACGAGCAGGCTTGTGTGCAGACGATTTTGTTTGTACTATGGGATTTTAATTTGTGTTTAGTAGGCATTTGTTTGTAATAGGCTCGATGCAGACACTATTTTATTAAGTCAAATTATCGAAATTATTTAATTTTCTTTAAACCCATAGGATATGATGCGAGAATGTTTGAAGTTGGTAATCGAGTCAATTTCCTTCTACGTAACGTAATCATTCTTTTTTTATACTTCTGTATCTGTATTAATTGCCTATATGCTCATACGATTTATGAAAAATACAAATTTTTAATTCTTTTCCCAAAAGATGGCGTGCATATAGGTAAATGCTAGACTTAACAATGTACGATTCACATTATTCTGTATAAATTGTCCATGACATAAGCATAAATAGCTTTGATAAGCAGTTTCGTTAAAATTAATAAATTAATAACTTGCTAATTTTGTTGAACGTCTGCTTGTTTCACTGGGTCTATTCCACAGAGAAAAAAGCTTTCTTTTGGTTTCTACTACAATAAGGCTTAAGCAGTTGAGAGGAAATTTGACCAAACTCCAAAACCCAAGCATTAATTAAGATAGACTAGACTGGTACAATCGGTAACGATCAACTTGATCCATTCGTACATTTATTACACACGCTAGAGTCACTTCAATTTCATCTATCTGATAAATTTACGCTATCGTTAGCTTTAAAGCTACCTTATGTAGTCATGATCATTCAGAACTTTAAGATTGGACTTGTACGTTCCCAAAATGAGTATATGATATATTGTTGTAACATAATTAATAATTAGATTTACATCAAGAACTTGTAATAGAAAAATATTTGCATTTCTCTTAAAGTACTTTGTAATAAAAAGCGGCATGTGAATGGCAATGAAGCTGTTTTTGTCATTTAATTTATGTTAGTAAATGGATACTGTCTTAGGATTATAATTTTCCAGTGAGACGAACAGCCAACAGTCAGCATTCGCTAGAGGCCGCCACTGTCTATAGACTTCTGGTACCGTAGTTAAACAGCACAGTAGGATTACAACAGGTAGGTTGGTTTGGGTAGAGGTTGGTTTGGGTACAGGTAGGTTTGGTTTTAATTGGTAACATGTATAGATATGCGACTATTAATGTAATATTAATTAATTTAGACATCATATCAGTATGAGGGAAAAAGTGATTATTTGACCAAATAGGTCAGACAACAATGAATATAAAAGCACGACAGGTTTGCAACTACACAGATATTCGGCACTGGTAGCTCTCTATCTACCCTTAAGGGCCCTAACGCGACGAAATAAATTAGGTATAATGAATAGTTTCACAATATCAGCATAGCGCACGAACATATCTCGTACAAAGTTTGCACAGCTTCAGTTATCTTGCGAGATGCTATCCAAAGAATTAGGGCGTTTAGTTACGTCAGCTTTATTAAATATTGTACTTATTGAAATAGTGCTACTAGAATACTCTATAGCATTTGGCGTTTAGTGAAGATGGGTTTGTTGCGAACTGATTTATTACTATATTTACCTATTAATACTAACTCGGAGTCTGGACCTGAGCCCGGTGTACAGCAATAGGCTCATCTCCTATTCCAGGGTGGGATGTAAACGTAATTAGTGAAACATGGGAATGTACTACACTCCTCTGCCTACCCCTTTGGGGATTACAGGCGACATGTCATATTTTTTAAAAACATGAGTATCTACTATTGTAAGCAGTTTAAATTAATTGTGCTAATAAATAAGCTGTGTGTGTGTTATAGAGAATCATGTTATCATAGAATAAGCGAAGTATTTAAATTGAACTCGTATTCTCTAGTGGATTTTTCTTGAAAGCTACGTAACTTCATACCTATAATCCCCGAAAGGGTAGGCAGAGGAATGCAGAGCACTCTCACGTTTCACCGGTTACGTTTACGTCCCACTACGGAATAGGTGGTGAGCCTATTGACATGCATCGGGCACATATCCAGACTCCGAACCACTACAAGAAAATCTAAATTAGAAAATTTTGTAGTGTTCGAATCGGGAATCGAACCTAGGACCTCCCGATCGGCAGTTGCACATGGAACCAACACGGTCAACGAGGCAGTCAAATTGAAGGTTTGAAAAGAAAAATCTGAGAAATGGAAATCAAATTAAATATACTTATTTTTATATTAACATTAACTTAATAAATGATCATAATTATATGGAATGGATTTAGAAGAACCGAAATAAAATTGTCAAAATCATAGGTAACTGTAAGTAATTATGAATCTCACCTTATTCAAAAATAGGCGTGACAATATTACGTATTTTCATATATTTTATATATACTTGTATCTGCATTTCTGATCCGTCAACGTTAACCATCAAAGAAATCTTATTACGGTCGTCTACAATACTGTGTAACTATTCTGTAGCTCACCGTTTGATTGAAACAAGTATTGGAAATATGCAAGTTGTACTGGAGGAGCCGTTACACCAATTATCGATACCTTAAAACGAGTTAATGCAAAACACATATATGACAGTATTTTTCTTAATCTTCATAACTATGGTCTACCTTTTTGTCTGTCCACTGTTGGATAGGGCTCTCCTTTCAGAATGAGGAGGGTTAAGGTTGGAATTACCATGCTGGGTGAGTGCGGTTTGGTAGATTCAACACTAGTGAGTCTTACAATCGTTTGACTCTCTTTACTAAGTATAAACATTAATCATAATGCAGAGTGTTGGTTCAGACAGAGAGTTGTGATTCATAATACTGAAATTAAAGTTGTTATGTACACGAAAATCACCTAACGGTTATGACAGCTATTACAATTTTTGAATTATTTAAATAACGGTGTGTAATCCAAAATGTTTCCTTCATATTTCTTCATGTACAAAATCCGTGACCATGTATACGACTGTGTTTCATTAACAAATTCAGCATGCCGAGGACGAATGTACCTACCTACTCGTAAGTTGCTTATAACGCAATTTATATCCTATGGTGCTAAGTATGTACGGCGTGATTTCATAAATGCACAACAATTAATGTTCTGCAGTAAGTACGATGATACAGCACGGTGAAAAATATTATATATGTGTATTATTATTAAGTTACGACATTGAGATGTGACATGTAATTGTCAAAAATACGCTTAATCAAGTATTTAACAGCAATTATTGAAATAGCAATAAAATAAATATCTGACTGAAAAATTGGAGTTAATATGTTCAGTGGCATTTGTTACGTAAACTATAATTACTATGTATTATACTTCATAAAACATTTAACTAAACTATCACATATTAAATTACAAGACAAGTTTTGATTACGTTATATATAGCGACAACTGGACTTCTGTCTATTGTCAGGACAGTCCTAAGAAGCCGTGAAGGTTGGTACCTTTACTCAAAACGATAAGAAAATATGAATAATGTCGTGTCCTAGTCACAGGTGTGACGTAACAGGTGGGTTCGTATATAACACCCGGCGTGTATGGTAGTCCGCCATTTTAGTTCAGCCACCTTCAGAGCTAGTTTCGTAACGTATACAAAAACTTTAACTTAATTATCGTATAATTAGTGTTGCAAAAGATCCGAAATCTTCCGAAAATATTCTTGAAATTGACACCTAAGTTGCGCAGTCTAGTAAAACCAACTTTGGTAACTTATTAGTATAGTGTCTCAACTGACTAGTGCCATGTCAAATTTGAGCGGGAAATTATTATCGGAAAATTTGTAAATCGGGTTAGTTTTGAAGCATTATTATTGGATGATACATATAATGTTCCCATAGCTGTAAATTGCGTTTGTCGGCGTGTGATTGGTCACATGACGTTTGAACAAGGCGTCTATCGTAATAAAGTAACGAGATAAGCATGTGATTCAAAATGGCTGAACATTTTCCAAAGGAAATTTTCTAGAGGAAGTGGTCTTTGGTGAATGAGGTAAGACGTTTATTTTATTACATTTTGATTACTTTCATAGTAACGGTACATAAAATCTCTATAAATAATAAAGTCAGTTATTATTTTTAGCGAATTTAATGAGATGGAATCATTACATATGGTAATTTTAACCTTATAATTCCATTAATTATTTTGTTTTTATGAAACGTGACTGAAGCGTAATAAAAATATTTAGGACTACATTTTATTTCTATTTGAATGATAAAAACTGATTTTATTTAGTAATCTGTGTGTGGGTACTCCGTTTAGTTGTATCAATTATATAAGATGAGGGAGTAATTTTGAAATTTATTATGTTAATAAATACTTAAGTAACTGTTGATAGAAATGTAGGTCATATGCTAAATAGAATTCATTTTTAAGTCACGGTTTACATTTATGTACATGTTAATACGATTGGTCTGACTAATTACTAAATAAGTTTAATTAATTCCCGGAGCTGAATAAAAATCAGCTCTCTAAGAAAAACGGGGCGCGCTGGGGCTTGTTTCGGATAATGGTTTGGTGATTGAGGCTTCGATAAGATCTTAGTTGTACAAGATATTTTTTTCTCAATTATCTATTAATCATTATTTTGTTACTCTTTGATACTCTACTTTTCATAATACTGACAATATTTGTAGGAAATGCAATGTAGATTATGCATAATAATTTACAAAATGCGGAGAAATGACATTTCTTGAAAAACGAACTTGTGAAAGAGTTCATCGTTAATAACGTATCTATAATCAGAAAATTGATATTACAAAAGATTAATTACAACGCATAATGAGTCGATTACTGTGAAGTGTTAAAAATAAAACAAACAATTGTCTATGAATAGTACCCTAACTGGCCATATACGCAGTGCAGCTGTAAAATTAAAAAGTAAACCTTAATTACAAGCATCTTAGGCAATATAATTACACGCGTATCAAAGTCTTCAACAAATATTTGTACAAGAAATGCCTAGCCCGGGTCACATTGGTACAAAGCAAATAAAAACCCGTATCTAAGATTACCGCAGTAAACTCCGCTGATAATGCTATCATAAATGGGACAGCGCTCTATTTATTTAGTATAAGTTGAATTACTATGGTTATTACATGCGGCTGTGTTGGAGATCATTTTAATTGCTCACAAGCTGCATATGTTGGGAGCGCCTTCAACTGTGTAGGTACTTTTGCTTCAAGTTTAAATATTGTTCGTTGGTATTGGGGAATGAAGGCACAGCAGCGTTGACGGTGCGAAAAGCTGTGCCCTGCGATCTCCAACCCGCATGCTCAGCGTAGAGATTAAGGCCATGAACCCCCCTTTTGGGGGAGACCTATGTCCAGCAGTGGACTAAGATAGGCTGATGATGATGATGATGATGATTGAGGAATGATACAAAAAACGCATTCTGTTTATACTTTCAATAACGAATTGACAAATAACTTAGATCTCTAACTTAGATATCTGCAGGTATTAGTGCTTAATGTAAAATTGTATATAAAAATGGATATACCTTTTTATGTAATATCATGAATGTAATCTCTGAAGTGGTAGGCAGAGGAGTGTAGTACACTATCACATTTTACCGTGTTATCTGTAGAGACGTAGGTCTCATCATGGAATTGAGGTGAGGCTATTGTCAGATACCAGGCACTAATCCAGGCTTCAAACCGCTATTACAAACTTCTAACTAGGATCGGGGATAGAACATAGGCACTTTCGACAAGTTGTCGGCTAACAAGGCATTTAATATATTTTTGTTACATCTATATAAATAAATATGTGAAATAAATGTAGTTGAAGGTAACTAAGTGGTCGGTAATGATAAAGAATGAGAGAGAATGGAGATGTTGCATTGATTTTGGTTAGAATAAAAGATTTGTATGAAATAATTTATATTAGGTCGAAACAAAATACGAGTAAGATTATTTTTCTACGACAATATTATGTCTCAT
>DWEC01000254.1:0-18929 GCA_018245735.1 Microceris miodesmiata
TCCAATGGCACGTCACTGAGCTCGATCTTCAGCTCTTCGCATCCAACCACTGCCAGCCACTTTGCGTATATCGTCACCCCATCTAGCTGGAGGGCGTCCTACTCTACGTTTGCCAAGTAGCGGTCTCCTCTCCAGAACATGTTTGCTCTACACGGGTACGTACCTTTGTAAGCATATATTCTTGGCACTCCGCGTTCTCTGCTAATTTGTGGGCAATCCAATGTCACGATATTGTAATAGCAACGTAATATTTAAAAAAAAACGATCGAATAATGCGGTCGATTTAATAAAAATTCGGTCGTTAAAATAAAATAACAAAGAAAATAAAATAAGAAGTCTTTACACCAATTATTTTAACAAGCCTTAGGTATCTATTTTACTAGAAAACCCATATAGAACAGTGTCAAGATTAAAAAAAAGTTAATGGTATTCGTAATAAAATTAATCGACACCTAAAATATCACAGAAAACCTTCATTGGAAATGTTGCTGCCCTAATAACAAAATATATTAATCCTTTTGGGACTTTTAATAGACACGCTTCATATATACGAGTACGTAAGTACCTAATTATATCAAAATATTTCTGACGGTCAACGTGTATTCAATACATAAACGATAATTCAATAAATAATAAAATTATGAATATTTTTATTATACTCAATACACCACGAACATTAAAAACTTAATAATTTAACATATAATTTATTTTAATCAGTATTATCATGTATTACGAAAATCGTAACAGAGTATGAAGCAATTCGCTGATCGAAAATGCTTGTCATTTTAGTTCTGGCATTCGACGGTAGATGGCGTGAATGTTATGAGTTTCTCGTATATGTGATAAATACGCAGTTGTTCAATTTCAAACATTGAAATAACAAAGTTATTTAACTTTTCAAAGCAATTTAGATTCTAATTACTAGCGACTACGGATTAAATTGATATTTTTAATTCATTGTATATTATTTTTCATTTTATTTGCTCGATTTTATGGATTTGCTCATAACATTTGGTTTATGTGGCCTAACCTTTGCTTTAAGCCTTGCAAATATTTACGTCACGTAGTTTTAATATGCGTCATACAAAGTGTAGCATGATCTAGTGGGTAGGTTGACTGGCCAAAAATGATTTAAAAATGTATAAAGATTATATCAAAAAAAAACATTGAACCATCAATAATGCTCATATTAAAAACACTGCAGAACTACAATTAAAAGTGCCAGTCTCTAATTCGGACATGTTAAAACGTACGTATGTGGGTTTATTGACGGGTTCTTTAACATTTTCCGGCATTTTATAGGGCCAATGAGGATTGGCAGATTTCACACGCCTTAGAGAATATTTTTTCAACTTTAAGGTGTGCTGGTCATCTCACAATTTTGTCCTTCAGCTTTATACCTAGTGATATTTAAGCTCAAAACGTATATTTTTAAAGAGGTGCGCGCCAGGTATTGAACCTGAGCCAAATTTATGAGAATACAAGTTTAGAAGAAAAAATAACTCCTTATAATTCTGTACTACATGATTTCATACTTTTCGGTTTCCACCACCATAATGGTAGTAGGCAAAAAGTATTGTAATGGATAAAGTTTCCAAAGTACCGTTATGTTGCGAATACATCTTTTGGAAGTAACGTAATTTTTTCAGATACACATGTAGCTAAGAATAATTTGAGCCAACTTGCGTCTATTTAATGCGAAGTTAGGTATAGTTTGAACTATAGTAATGAAAAAAATGATGAACTGCCAGTATACATCGCGAAATATATGCGTACTTATAAAGATAATTTACATTCGCATACCTAAAGAACACTTGGGCTCAGCACACAAATATTTGCCTTGGGTGGGAATCGAAGCCATAAAATCCGGCGCAGCAGTCATGATTATTAATTCCTAAACCCAAAAAGTCAGATAAAGAAGAAATCTAACAATATTACTATTATGATTATATCTGATATCATCATACCAGTCCCTTACGGGGTTCACAGATGATACCGAATGCCAAATATTTTTTAAAATTAAAGACCGTAAAAATTTAATAAAAAGCATATTAAAATTGTTGTCATTAGTAACAACACATTAGTTTTCAATAATATAGCGTCATGACGCTGACTGCCTCGTTGGTCGTGTTGATTGCAAGGGCGAGTGCCGATCTGGAGGTCTCGGGTTTGATTTTCTAGTAGCGTCATTACAAATTTCTATGATATGAATTAGTAATTTTCATTGACTGTTACTCTTAATTAAAAGCTAGCTCATGTTTTAAGTGCCATTGGAGAGGCCTATGTCCAGCAGTGGGCGGAAATAGGCTGATGATGATGATGTTATAAGCCATAGCTCTACCAAATTGCTGGCCTCCAAAGTGTATACACTCGTAACTTGTATTTATTTTACATCGCTGTGGACAAACATATTTGTAACTGCAAAACAAACATTTAACTTGCGCTGTTTCATTGTTGTACTGCGAGTAGTTAACGCAGTAACTGTAGCCAAACAATAACTTAGGTATAACTTTCGGGTATTTCATCTTTATTTGGTCACGTTTTGCTAATAATAATTGTCGTAGTATAAGCGCCCCTGTTTATGTAAATATTAAGCTCGTCACAGGTGCAGCTATAATATATTTTGATATGTTGTGCTATAATATTATGTTATAGCAAATACCACAAACGGTAGCTGTGATATATTTCTTTGCGGCAACTATCGGCGGAATAATGTTTTGTCGTAGTGAGTCATATTTAGTTACATACATATATTCACATACATCGATATATTTATTATAGCCATGTATGTGATCTCTTGAGCATTACTATTGAAAATAGATATATAATATACTATAGAATATACGGTTCCTTCTGGAATGACCTTCGTGCATGGTGTTTCTACGTCACATTTTTATATTAAAGGAGTTGCATAGGTTTTGTTGAAATTCAGCGTAGCGATAATTTGAATGTTTGAGAACGATATAGGCGATTTAAAAGTTTTTTTCGATCAACTTTATTAAAATAGGTTGTGTTCGCGACTTTTCCGGTAGATTTCAGATTTTAGGTTTTCCAGTTTTATTATTTTTTTTCTGCGTGAACATTAATTTGTATTATTATTTTACCATTTTTTTAAATTGACATATCTTTTTAATTTATGAACCGATTGATATAAAACAAATTTTGGTATTGAAATAAAATGTATTGATTGAATAATAATATTAAATGAGACAGGAAATTCATATAATTTTAATATTAGTTTTAAATAGTTTAATTATTGATACATTACAAGTATCTATAAATGGTTTGCTTAGATTAAAATTATTTTACCTTGCTGTACTAACAACGAGAGGTTTATGTGACATCAGAACAGTATAGTCTATTTACATTTTCAATGTTTATACGATAGTTACACTTAAAACAAACGTCTAAACATTCGTAGCTCTCGAATCCGCGACGATAATATTAGATTACCTTCAATTTAGTGCCAATCAAACCAATCAACGCAGATTAATCCCTCGTAGAAAAGGGAACTAAATCTCAATATTTTTCCTAATTACGACGCTTGATTGAGCCGCGACGCGGTAACGGTATTACAAGTAATTTATTCCTGTCCCCGTTCAGTTTCCTTTCGTGGATGAGGGAGACTTAAATCGGCATTAGTGGGACCACTTTTAAGTCCGTCAGATGTTCACGACTACATTTAGTAATTACCCAGCTTAAATATATTGCTTGGCTCGAAACGAGTGACGGCCGTTCGCGGCGTTGTGGCTCTCACTGAAGTGATTTACATTCCCCGTAACGCGTATTTTCTATTTAGCAAATTAAAACCCCATTTAACCCGACATTTGAAATGCTAAACAATGCGAAGGTTACAGCAAATTAGCTAATGTATTCGTCTATTGAGTACGATGTTTAAATCTAAATAATGACGTCCCAATATTCGTAGTGTCACTAATAAATTTGCTTGCTTTAATACTACTTAAATATGAATACAAAAATGATTTTATTTTCTCAATTATAATTTTTGTTTAATGCCCAATATACTTTTAAATTTCTATGTAGCCTCGTTGGCCTATACTGCCTCGTTGGTCGAGTGGTTGCAAGCGCGACTGCCGATCGGGAGGTCCTGGATTCAAATCCCGTGTCGGGTACTATTGGATTTTTCTAATTTAGAATTTCTAGTAGTGACTCGGAGTCTGCATGTATGCCCGGTGTATGGCAATAGGCTCACCATCTATTCCATTGTGGGACTTAAACGTAACTGGTGAAACGTGGGGGAGTACCTGCACTCCTCTGCCTACCTCTTCGGGGATTACAGGTGTGATGTTACGTTTATGTAGTTCAGTGAGGTGATCCCCGTTCAGTAGGTAATTGGTGTATCAGTTGGTTTGTAGTCCCGTCCATCTGTAACATAGCATGGATATGTTGAGACCAGTGACGCGAATCGAATTTGCTTGCAGAGCAAGCTGTGCATACCAAGCAGTTCGGAAATTGGTTTACCGTCTATTATGCTATATAGATACATATTGGTCTAGAGTAATATTTAGTAATTAAGTTTACTAATCAATACAGGTTCGTCATGAATAACTTAAGTACAAACTTAATATAAGCTTAGATACCAGGGTTTTATAACTTCGAGTAAAATTTGGTGTATCAACAATTTGCGGGGCAAAAATATTGTATAGAATAATTTAAGACTAGATATAGTTTTATTTATTCTTCTTAAGCATACAAATGGCTTAGTTTACTTCGTAATATCTGTACACTTTTGGTGCACCGATCAAGATCACACTGGCCACTCATACAATTGTCTTATGATTACGCTCAATTATAAAGTATAAAATAATAATCGACCCATGTGTCATTCCACTGCTGGACTATGGGTTTCCTGTCATAATGCGAAGGTTAGAATCATAGTCTGTCACGCTGGCCGAGTGCGGTTAGCCGACTTCACAGACTTAGTTTTTTTTTTATAAATTCTAAGGTGTGCAGGTTTTCTCACGATGTTTTCCTTCATCGTTAGCAAGTGATATTTAATTTTCAGACGCACTTTAGTAAAGAGGTGAGCGCCATGGATTTGAACCCAGTATTTACCCCAGAGTGAGAGGCTGAATTCTTAACCACTAAACTATCACTGCTTTTTTAAACTATAGAGTGCCTAACTGCAATAGTAAGTAATAAAAAATAGTTTATTAAAAATAAAAAAAGGCTCAACACAATATACTGATTATATTTTGCTTAACTAATAGGTGCTATTAAAAAGTCTAACACACATGTGATGTATATTTTGTGTTCGTAAATTTTGTTCGATATATTGTTCCTGTGGTGTTATGCAGATGTGACGATTATTATTACAAAAATTCCCGATTGTAATTTTATATCAGACTTTTCAATTTCAAGAAATTAAAAAAAAATCTTATTATTATTAGTTTTATGCCGTTGAATCACTTTCTAGATTTTGAAGAATTTATTACTGCGTACATTATAATTTAATATTACATAATTTATTATGCATTTCTATAACACATTTTATACGCATATAACCGTAAGTCACATTTTCCTGTGTGAAAATATGACATTTCCTTGGGAAACTGGAGGACAAGCTCGGTCGCTTAGGTTCTATGTAATATATTGCCCGAAGGTTTCTGAGATAAAGCTCTATTATACTAGTATTAGTAACATACTTCATTCTAGCCTTATAGTATAATGTATACCTATTAAATCATAGGTGAAAAAAATATTATTGAATGTTTTATCAGCATCTACATATCATCATTATTGTCATCAGCCTGTCTCAGTTCACTACTGCATAAAGGTCTCACTTTAGAGGTTTTCACTCATAATCCCCACGATGGGCGTATGGGTTGGGGCTCGCATAGCACAGCTTCTATCACCATCTGCGCTGCCGCCTGTCGGCGGCCAGCAGCTGTCCGGAGACTTGTCTGTTCTATAGCAGGGTGCACCATGAGCAGATAAGGTTAGCTTGGTTTCTTAAAATGGAACGTGGAACCTTCATAATGTACAATATTAAATTATATACCGGCATGACTCACGTAGCTAATCAGGCTAACCCGAATACCCATTGGCGAGTAATATTAAAATATAATTATATTTTGTTTTGTTCACAGGTGTTCGACTGTCGTCAGGTCACAACCACCAGCGGCATGTTTGAGGCGCTTTGCAACCACATCAAATACAGCACCAACAAAGGAAACATCAGGTACATTATATAAATGCATAATAAATAATTATATAAATGCATAATAGTTAATAATTGCATAATAAATAGGGTTATCAGGTATGATTTAAAACAAGCTTCATTATTGTATTATATTGTAATTTACATAAACATATTTATACTGTTACATAAAACAATTATGTTTATGTAAATTATATATTTGTTTACCATAATACTCGATTATGTTTGTACTATAAAAAGTACCTATTGCAATCTTGCTGTTGTATGTTTAAAAGTAAAGGTTGGCGTGGATATTTATGTGGGCCACCGATAGGAAGAAAGTCCCCATAAAGAACTGCTATCGTATGGAGGTTACGGCTTTTTACCATAACTAACCTATTTTTAGACTTAAGGGTGTTTCAAATCAGCGTGATATAGTACGGATTAGATCTACCTCAGTCATGAAGGGAAATTCACGGCTAAAAGAATCGTATTTCTGTTACGCATTATGTATTTTTTGGTTTTGTATATTTTTTCATGCGAAAGCATGCAAACTTTTGTATTATAATAAAAACAAACAAACGTAACTTCACGCCTTAATCCCGGAAGACGTATGCAGAAGAGTGTAGTACACTCCCACGTTCCACCATTTAGGTTTACGTCCCATTATGATACAATGTATGAAAGTTAAACTATTAAATCATTGTAACTTTTGGCAGGGAACTGCCAAAAGTTGACATCGAGTAAATCTTTTGTAAGATTAGAGGTAGCTTACTAATATACTTTATGAGTTATATTAATATATTTTATGAGTCAGTAGATCGAATACGGTTCAGTGCGTTAATTTTAAAAAAACCACTTGTGAAATAGTGGACAAAACTTTTACGAAGTTCTTAGCCAAAAAAGCTAAGAAAAGAAACTAGTTATTTTATGGCAGTCGCATTATATCCACTCCAAGTACTTTTCTTGTTTTTACTGTCAACACGGAGTGTGTAAAATACCTTTATATACTCTCGTTAACAATTCAATGTTTTGTTTGCACGTGTCATAACGTCAAACATTAGCGGCGTATATAAAATGGACATTCCATTCTAATGCAATGCATAATCCTCCCAATTGACGGGATTATGTTAAGTGCTTCGTATACGTTGTAATGCATAGGGATATTCAATATCATTAGGACATTAAAGCGTGGTATGTAATGTTTGAGCATTTAGTTATTATATCTTATGTCAATTGTTAAATTTCATTATAATTTGATAAAAAAAATAATCGTCATTTATCAATTCACTATTGGAATATGGATCTCCTCTCATGTTGATAGGTTGATAGGGTTAAGGCCACATTGAGAGGGTTAAGGCAATTTTATAATTTAGCTACGATATTATTTTAATGCACATATATAAAACGACATATGTACATGTGTTAAATTTCCAAAGCAAATTCATGAACTTTGTCAAAAAATCCAATAACTGAGGTCTTAATAATTGAATGACCTTATTCTCTGCTATGATAGATGGGTCATGACGTAGTCACTTTTAAAATCATAAATTAACCCTAGTTTTCCTCCAGGTCTGCAATGACCGTGTTCCCACAACGCACGGACGGTAAACACGACTACAGGATATGGAACAGCCAGCTCATAAGCTACGCTGGCTACAAGCAGCCGGATGGAACCATCCTGGGTGACCCCATGCACTGCGAGTTTACAGAGGTAACATATAAATTCTTCCACATTACTATTACATTCGGCAAGTACTGGGGACATAGTTGCTGCTTAACAGCATTAATAGTTCCCCTACGACTTGATACAGGTTAAATGGATTGCCCAGTGTAGCAGATCATGGTCTTAATTATTTCGTATTTGGATGTGATTCGTGTTACAACAGGGAGAAATTAAAAACAAATAGATGCTCATGATTCTTAAACTACGTATACATTAACTGTTTTTTGCAGGATCAAAATTTTTTGAACATTAATAATCCTTGAAGTAGCGTGAAATATCGATAGCCGCGCTGTACATTTATAAATCAATCTGTATTGACGTATCTGGCTTCGGGTGCACCTGTTGTATGCTCAGCCGGTCAGCCAGATTTGAAAATATTGTTCAGTCGTGTAGTCCGCATGTTGGAATAAAATTTTGAAAAAAAGAGCCATCGTTCTTCACTTGGGATTCTTTCTCATTCAGGGTGTAGCTTAAAGTTTAGTTTATTAACGAAGATAGTATAAGTCTAGAAAGTCAATGAATATTTTACTAATAAAGATAGAATAAAATCAAAATACACAGAAAATTACTCAATGTACTGGTTATGAAGATTTACCACACTGAAGTTTATGAAAGGAGTTAAAATCGAATTGTTCAAATATGAAAATTGTTTTTATTATATTTAATTTATAAACAGAGCAGACTTTATAATACATTTATTTTTATGATTTCAAATGCAGAAGAATTTCTCGAATTAATGAAAGAAGCATACATTTAAGAATAAGAGACAGCAAAAGATTTAAAAAACTCTTCATTTATTTTTGGGGGTAATAATATATAATGGGCATTACTTTTAACATGCACTGACTTTATGAAATGAAATATAAAGAGAATATAATGGAACCACACAGGTCCTTATAATGATTAATATTTAGCAAAGATTTAGCTGGATGGAGTGACGATATACCCAAAGTGTCTGGCAGTGGTTGGATGCGAAGAACTGAAGATCGAGCTCAGTGACGTGCCATTGGAGAGGCCTATGTCCAGTAGTGGACGGGAATAGGCTGATAATGATGATGATGATGATTTAGCAGCATTAAATAAAAATCAATAATAATCGACCCATTATAATTCCACTGCTGGAATATGGGTCTCCTCTCATTTTGAGAGGGTTAAGGCCATAGTCTGCCACGCTGGCCAATAAGCAACATTAATAATTTGTAATTTAGCATTTTAATAGCATTAGCAATTAGCAACATTAGTCATCTGTAATTGTCATCACAGCTATGCCTGAAATTGGGTTGGAAGCCCCCCCGCACGGCGTGGGACATACTGCCTCTCGTGCTATCCGCTAACGGCAAGGATCCGGACTACTTCGAAATACCACGGGAACTGATTATGGAGATTCAGATGACGCATCCTTTGTAAGTAAAATAGCATAATATTGCTTCCATCAAACATCACGGTAATAAATTAAGGAGTCAGCAAAAGGAGTACAGAACGCCCTACTACCAGGTGGTCTGACGACCTTAAGTTTCGAAAGGCCTAGGGTCAGGTGGAGTGGAGCCGATTAATTTAGAACATTATTAGTGTAAAGTTCGGATTAAAGTAAGGACTGAATGATCAGTTATTTAAAAGAGACGTAGACTCTAATAATTTAATACACAAAAGTAATTAAAAACTACACATCGACGCCGTAAAAAGAAATAAACTGTTATAACAATAATTGCTTCTTGTTATGGTGCATGTATAAAATAAAATACAGGATATCAAATTCTGGAATATTCTTCGAGCGTAATTATATACACAGGGTTATAAAATATGGCAGTAAAATGGAGTTTTTAAGATCTCCATCAAAAATTACAATCTAATGGGTCTAATGGGTTTTTGTTTGCTATTGGAAATGACCATTCAGTAAACAGACGTACATACCGTAGAATAAGAATAAAGTATAGTACGATCTCTCATATTATCACATTGGCCTATGTCCCATTTATGCAGGCGTAAAATATAAGAATGCATTATGCTTTGAGCAGCTAAATCTGCAACCAAGCTTGTCTGCTCCAGATTATATCGTAAAAGCGCGATGCGCTGATATCCAATATGCCTTTATTGTCCATAAATAGGCCACAAGTTGCAGCCTGTATAGGAATGTTTGAATTGATTATGTTAATAGACGACGATACTGTGTTTTACGTAATGAAGAACACTTAACACATCGGTTTCGGCTGTGTTGTATATAAATAAATATGATTTGGTTCACTCGTATAAGTAGTTTTATGCTTTCGCAATAAATCGTATGTCAGATTTTTTTTTTATATCACATTAACATGATGTTTAACGGTTAGAGTACAAATACATACAAAGTAAAAGTCATATTTGAGTACTAAGTACGTCAAAGACCGCAAGCATCTGTATCACCTGCAATCATGAATTTATGTTGGCATAAAATATAAGAATGTATTATTAAGCCTCGCGCGGCGCAGCCTGCGAGCGGGCGCGGAGGGCGGGGCGGCGTGAGATTGTATCGTAAAAGCGCGGTCCGCCGATCTCCAATCTGCGTTTATAGGCCATAAATAGGCCACAAAAACCGGCCTATTCAATAATGTATCGGTTTTGATAATGCTAACAACCGTTAATACGCTTTTAGGGACCGTGATAAGTGTTGATTGAGTGTGTTCTTCGTAATAGAGTAATAAATCGTGTGTATACACACTTTTTGTAAACATTTTCATTGATACTGTTGGAGGGTTTTTTGAGAATCAATTATGTTGATGGCTAATAGAATACTCTGTAATGGTGATCATTAACTTTAAATAGTTAAATTGTTGCTGTATACTTATTATATCACAGTATAATTTGAGTTTGGCTGACGACAAAGCAAAGTTACTACACTATCAGGCCTCGCGATGCGGTAACAGTCACTAAAACGTGGCATTGAACGATCTAAGCATTTCGAATATGATATAGGGAGCGATAAATGTTATCTTAATAGCAGCGACACGCACGTCTGCCGCGTGTTTTCAACTTACGTTGTATAGGTACATGGGAACATAACCAGATTTTATGGAGCACTGGTACATCGTCGTACGCAATGTATTTTTTACGATATATTATATGTATGTATATCTATTTTATTGAAATATATTTGTAAATGTACGAAAAGTGACTGATCTGTTGATTCAGTGGTTAGACAATCTAGCTAGATCAATCAATGTTAGGAGTTAGAGGTAAGTTACGAGTTCTGGATTCAATTCGCATCCAGGGTATATATTTAGGTAAAAATAACAAATATTACATATAAAACAGTACATATTATCTAACAAATCATTATAATATTTATGTAAATTGCTTACCAGCTATCTGATAATCATACCCGAGCTTCTGTGTAGATTGGCTTCAAATCATCATCAGGGAGTGTATTTTAAGTATAGGTACTCCGTCGTTTTACCAGTTACCGAATAATTATGGTAGAGTCAAAATTATGGTTATTTTTGCATCTACCGTAATTATAAATGTTATTTTGTTGTGGATATGAATAAGCGAGGACGTAGACTGGGGAATATAAAAACTGGGGTTAAATATATTTATATTATATAGTACAGTTACCCATAAGATTTATTTTTATTTTTGCTCTAATTATGCATGTTATTCTCTCACATAAATATGAAAATGGACCGGGAAATTCAATGGCTTTAGTAATAACAGTGGACTTAAAAAGTTTGCTTCACCCTCTGGATAATTGAGGGTACGGGTAAAAATCAAAATTATAAACCTTTACTATGTACATATATATATTGTAACTTTTAGGAAAAGGCTCCTTCAGTCGTTTTAATAAATGTAAAGCTATTAATAACTTGTATATTTATGCAATATTTATACAGAAAAATAAATATTAAATTTTCTTAAACTTTCATGCGCTCATTGTTTTTCATGGATTTACCTATAGGATATCCGTTCTACCAATGAGTAAATATCTTATTTAAACATTTACTTCTGTTCAATATATATTTATTAACATAATACATTTATCCATTTACATTTTTATTCAAGCTTTGCAGGTATTCGTCTGTTGTGATGATATTAAAATTTCCAACGCGCCATGTACTCATAAAAATTTCGCAACAGCTTTTAGCCAATAAAGTTTAGCCGACAACGGGCAAAGTTGTACCAACTTCGCGAGCACTGAATTGCAAGCCAAAGTATTTAAGTATTCGAACATTCTTATGCATATTGTTATTACACATAATTTAATTAATTTACATACGCTTTTTAAATTTTGATTCATAAATCCTATCTCATGATTCTATTCCAGGACAGAATAGACTAAATATTTAGATGTTTTCAAACTACTGTTGATAATGAATCAAATTTATTAACACTTATAGAGATACCGTTTCGTTAATTAAAAACCATATTGTCAAGTGCAAAAATAGTTTTGGACCTTAAATTATAATTAACACCAATAAGGTTTTAAAATTAAATCCTTATATTAACAACAAGCTTTCTAATAAAAAAAAATATTATTCTTTGACCGCATAGTAACTTTAGAGGAATTTCAGTGAATTTTTATAAAAAGCTTATCTCTATTCGGATAAGCGTTTCGTTTGCATCTAAAAAAGTCAGTCTTAATGTGTTTTTCGATATCGTCTGAACAACACCACCATTTTATGTTATGGTACGCTGGTCCGCTTTAAGTTTTTAATTTTACATCTTTGTTAATGTCTATGGCGTCTATGCTAATATACTGCAAGATAGAATGAACGGATGACAATTAATATCGACGAAATACAGTAGAAGTGAGAACGGTGGGCCATTCTTATTAGGTCCTTAATGGATCAATAGATCATCCAGGTGTTGCAGATTTTTATCTCCCGACCTATTTCTTCGGCCTCTTTTTTAAAGGATGGTATCGCTCCCAAGAAATATGCCTGTCGACGTTGAAATTGTCGTAAGTTAAAAAATAATAATCGACCAATTATAATTCCACTGTTGGAATATGGGTCTCCTCTCATAGTGAGACGGTTAAGGCCATAGTCAAAAATACCTGTCAACTTTCAGCTGTAGATCATTGCATCCCTTTTTAGGACTTATTACTATTCTTAAAACATTTACGAATGAATGTACGCTCGGAACAATGATAAAGGACGTTTATAAATATAATATCAAAGCTAATGACAATAGATGGTATTGAACAGCAACTCCGTGTGCGTTCAGTTCAATACGGTTGAATTCTATAAAGTACATTTTCCTTGTATTTGATTTTGTTATTTCACAATACAGCAACTGGACAGTTTTCTTAGAAGGTGTATCTTGAATCATAGTTATCTGTATGATATTCCAGCATTTGTTGCTCTTGACCAGTTTTGTTTTTTTTAAATTATTGATATAAGTGGGGTTATTTCTGTATCCTCGCAAGGCTGTGTTAGATTCGTGCCAGCTAAAAATTCAAGGAGTACCAGTTCATAGTAAATATTGATACTGTTTGGATTTCAGTAAACGGTGATCTCGAAATCATCCAAAACTGTCTCAGCTGTTTCTATGTGCCTTAAATTGGAATGGTTGAAATTATTGTATGCATTCTGGATGGTTGAAATTATTGTATGCATTCTCAACAGGTTCGATTGGTTCGAAGAGCTGGAACTACGTTGGTACGCGCTCCCAGCTGTATCCAGCATGCGCTTCGATTGTGGTGGAATCGAGTTCACTGCTAATGCTTTCAACGGGTGGTACATGAGCACCGAGATCGGGTGCCGTAACTTCTGTGACACCAATCGCTTGAACATGCTTGAGGTAGGTAACTTTTTGTATGGTTTATACATGTTCTGCCGTATTGTATTTATTAATTAGAATGCTAATTATTATTTAGATACAGTAATGGTATTTAATTTTGCTTAGTTAGATCACATTATGAATTCATTTTACTATAGATTACGATAGTTGTATTACGATAGTTGTATTACAAAAATAGAAACAATTTAACGGTGCTCTGGTAGCATTTTTTTAGTCTTAAAAAATATTAAACACATAATATCACGGTGTAATGTAATTTCCGAACAGACAGGCAGAGGAATTGAGTACACTTCTACGTTTCACCAGTAAAATAATAAATAAATAAGACAAGAAACGTATTTAATTTTTTCCTCACGAATTTCAGAGGCACGAGTTCCCTGACATTTAAGTCAGACAATAAAATAGTAATAACAGAAGCAGGAAGGGTTTTACTGACAAATATTTTGTTTATTATTAACACGATTCGATTCATGTGTTGCGTTGAATATAATAGAAACATATTTTTACACACATTAGTAGACAAACAGTCAGCCGTGTGTAAAAGCTTTTAATCTAAAACTTGTAATAGTATTTCTGTGTTGCCCGATAAAGAGGACTTTCCCATGATTATCGTCATAGCTAAAAATATTTTCCCATTATGACTAATCTGTCGTTTGCTTTGGCATCTTACTTTAACAAGTGAACATTATTAGAAACTGATCAGCTTTGTTTCTAAGAATATTATATTATGTGTATTCATATATAATTTGATGTCATCTAATCCTTTCGTTGTTTAATTAAATTATTATATGTTTTGCATACGTTTTATTATAAACATAATGAGCCAAAACTAATGTAATATATATGATAAAAAATTCTATGCGGGTATACCTACTCAATAAACATGTTTTAAGGTGACATTCAGCGAATAAAATCTAATCTTGCACGAAAATTAAAATTAAACAAAATGAGACGTCAGAAATTGGTCTTCTCTTATGAAGGGTTCATTTAAATAATTTAGATATGTTTGTGATTCGTCGAAAATAACAAAATAACAAATTGCGTCATATATAATAGATAAAAATCTGAACTACTCTTAAATAAAGACCGTTCGATTTAAAGAATGCTAAAGTAGAAAAACCATAATGTTGTTGTTGATTTGATTTGGTATTTCTTAGATTAAGATTTTTATAATGTAAGCATGATTTCTGTGCGTTTCCGTGTAAATAATTTTATAACGAATTGTTTTCTTTGAATCTTTCATATGTTTTAAATTGCATATAAGTTTAATTATTTTGATCACAATGCATTCGTACAACAATAATCCACTCTGACGGTTTAGATTCCTACATATTAGATGTAGATAATTTGGTACCTTGGATAAAAACTTTAATAGTAAGGTCATTGCTGCAATATGAAAAAATCAAATGAACTCATTATTATAAGTGAAATTTAAATTCTGTGACAGAAAGTGGCCCAGAAAATGGGCTTGGACACCAGAACGCCGGTCAACCTTTGGAAAGACAAGGCCTTGGTGGAAGTCAACGTGGCCGTACTGCACAGTTTTCAACAACAAAACGCCACAATCGTGGACCATCATACAGCTTCAGAGAGTTTCATCAAGCATTTAGACAACGAGAATCGACTTCGGTGAGTGTAACTTCAGGTTGTTTACCATGGATTGTCTTTCTGTTTTATTCTATCGAAACATTCATTCCCAATACTTAGGCGAAGTTTACTTAAAAGGGTAGATAAAGAATTATAATCTTTAGGCAATACCCGTTGATTTCAAAAAGGTAATTTGAATTAATTATATTTTTCAATAAAAATATAACAGGGATCATAAACATTAATGAGATTTCTTTTCCAAAAAGCGCTAATTTTTCTATAAAATTACTTACATATTTTAAGTAGAAGTTCCTTATGATCTATTATGGTCACTGATGATTGAACTGTAATATTAATTATTATTATAACAAATAGACTTTTTGGCGCTTGGATTTTAATTAAAGCTCTTCCCACATTTTTAACATATTTCATCAGTTAGTCTGTACAAATATGTCCTGTAAGCCTTTCGCCGATCATCAAAGTAATTTATCTAATAAACATCAACTCATAGTATAATACAAAATTAGGAAAATCAGAAAACATTATCCAATCGTAGCCCCATTGGCAAATATTGATACATAATATAAATGATGTCACGTATGTAATCGTGCTCAGACAGGCGAAACGAATTTGAACAAACAAATGGCTAGAGTTAGGAACGAGCAGTAATTCTACTACGAGTGAAGTTTAGACATGATATTTAAATGTGAATATTTTTTAAGCCGCCTTAAGACATTTAACAAGGTGTGAGGATATGAGGAACATTTCTACTTTTCATTTAATCAGTAATGTCCAAAATCTCATAGAATAAATGTTGCCATTACTAAATTATAGTACAAATATTATTCTGCGTGTCTGTCTGTCTCCTTGTTTAACTAATGAGTTAGGGGTGCAATGGACGCAGACTTGGTCCAGTTATTTAAGATGTTTTGTGCATATATTCATCGTCATTGATCTTATATTGATTCTTGGGTTCGAAGTTGGTTAAGGATGAAACTTCTAGTACAGCGTTATATTAGTGATAGCAACAATTTTTTTTACGATCCTTTTATTATTTCACTGCTGAGGATTTGGACTTTTGTAATATTAAGTGTATGTAATTAATTATTATATTAATTATTAATTAATATTAAGTGTATGTAATTAATTAGACTTATGTAATTAATATTATATTATCATTCAATTTCTTTGTCATATTTGTAAAACACGTACCTATTTTTTTCTATTATAGTTTTAAATTTGCATCTTTACTTTAATAATAGGAAATTATCACAGAAATATGTTTGTAGAATCAATTATTTTATGTGCTTGGCTATAGAAATTGTGTTAACAGAATAAGTCCGAAAATTCAATTAGTCCATCAACACCAGCATTCAGAGCTGTTGTTATGAATTCTCAGACGGAACAACAACAACAACACAGCCGTACAACCATAACACACGTGTTAACAAGGATACGATAACACAACGTGCGACCGTTTAGTTCTGCGCATCAAAGCATGACTTGCTTCACGCTTTTCGTCACAAATATGTTCCTTAAAGTATCGAGATTTCATTATAGTTTAGATGTGTTTCACTACTTTATGTTAGGAAGGCCAATATTGTTTACTTTAGATCTATTATTATTATATCATCACGTCAACTGTCGTGTTCTCTGATTATCCCATAGGGTAGGTAGAGTGCATCGATTGCTAGTTACAGACTTTACGTGCGTCTCCTACATTTGTAACTCTCTTCATATACCTACGAAATTAACATCGCTTATTTAGAAAATGTATTCGGTTGTAATGTTTATACACAAAATAAAGCATGTTTAAAAATATTGATTCATTATTCATTTTAATGCACATGGTTTCTTTTTTAATTTAGCTCCGGGTGTCCAGCTGATTGGATATGGATCGTGCCTCCAATGTCTTCATCGATAACTCCGGTTTTCCACCAAGAGATGGCGTTGTACTATTTGAAACCATCATACGAATATCAGGTGGCTTTTTATCCCATTATGGTTCTTAATACGTTTTAAAGTCGTTAAATTGTAATAAATGCTTTCTAAATATTATGGTCGTTGTGCAAGTCACCTCGCTATAATACCAATTTAATCGAACGTACATTTTTACTGTTGAAGTACAGAAATTACTTAACACTTAACTAATCAACGAAGGATATAATAAGATTTCTTCATTTTTTCGACTTTAATAATAATGTAATCTAACAGTAACTCAAGGATATTAATTTCGTGTTATTAATGAGTACAATTACTGCACTGGACCCAATAAAGTGTAAATTTAAAATATAATTGCACGATCCATGAAAATATAAAATTTTTGTAAGATTTCACCACGTTTCAAACAAAGTACGGGAAGTATAAGTATGCGTGAAGGTCAATCTTTGCGAGAGAAAGAGTATTGACAAAGGCTTTCGAACAGGAACCCGCTTGGAAGACGCATCAATGGCAGAAGTCTAAGCCGATCAGCGGGAAGAGGCCCATTAATAGGAAGTTCCATTTCAAGCAAATTGCTCGAGCTGTGAAATTCACGTCAAAGCTCTTCGGCAGAGCTCTCTCTAAGAGGATCAAGGCCACCGTGCTGTACGCAACGGAGACTGGCAAGTCAGAGCAGTATGCGAAGGAATTAGGGGTTATATTCGGGCACGCTTTTAATGCTCAGGTGGGTTGTGCTTTTAGAATAATTTGACTTATCTTACTCTTTAAGTGCTATCGATCGATTTAGATAAGTTAAATATGATGTGTACAATATATATGTAAATAATTTGGACAATTAGTATTAATTGTCAGTTTTACGCTATGTTACTGGTACGCTATTAGGAGACTTAGTCGAAGTTGATGGTATTATTTTAGAAACATTCGAAACGTAAAAAAAAATTAAAAGCTTAGCAATTATTCTTTGAAATATTATTGAAAGAGCTATCATCAAAATTGATGTATCAGCGTCAGTTTTAAAAGAGTTGGTCTGTCTTCACTGTAATAATTAAAAATATATATAATGTACGTAAGACAATAGTTACGACAATATCATTCACCAACAGGTACATTGTATGGCTGATTATGACATAACATCAATTGAGCACGAAGCGCTTCTGCTAGTCGTGACCTCCACATTTGGTAACGGTGACCCGCCAGAGAACGGAGTGGTAAGTACAATTATGATCACTACTTATGACCATGAATTTTTAAATTACAGTTACCATGGAGCAATGGCTGTAATATTTTAGATATCTATGCTCAAAAATTGAGGCATAAGAAACGCAAAGTCAAGTAGTATATAGACTTATTTATTTCAATAATTGTTAGTGGAGGAGACTATTTACCGATCCTTCTCGTTTATTTATCTGTATTTCAAAGTGAATTATTGCTGTTTAAAAGGATTTATGTTCGGCTGTTTTAAGTGGGCGATTGTGGTGAACTACACCTAAGCAAGAGGTTAATTTAGTAGGATGTTTCAAAGTACGTAGTTAACGATATGGTTACTGCTTTGTAGGCTTTTGGGGAGCATCTCTGCGAGATTTTATATGCGGATCAAGTCGGCGAGGATTCTGCGGGGTAAGATCTAAAAGACGTTTGAGGCTGAGTTATTGCTAGGCCCAATAATGTTTCGCTTTTACTCTGCTTTGATATGTTTTCTCTTATTGATCCTTTAACCAAAGTTGTTGTTGATTAATATTAAAT
>DWEC01000255.1:0-18921 GCA_018245735.1 Microceris miodesmiata
GTGGACTATGGCCTTAACCCTCTCAATATGAGAGGAGACCCATATTCCAACAGTGGAATTATAATGGGTCGATCATTTCATCATCATCATATCCAATTTATATACCATCACATCAAGTTCTATACAGGGTATGCAGAGAGCACCGACAGCCAAATATCTCTATACAGACCTACCATGCTACTCCTATTGTCATCATTCTCTTCATATATGCAACTTTAGTTACATCGAGCAAGATCAATTCAAAATAAAGTGCTTCATTGAAATGAATTTAAAAAGGTGTTTTTTATGTTGTACAATAAGCAAATTGGAATGTAGAGTATTTGATATAAAATATATAGTAACTCCACTTCAGATGTGACTCAGATTACTCATAGGCTTGCAGCTCTTGATGACTCACTTGAAAATCTTTCCTACGAGATGACTATCTGCTTGCATATCTACGTTTAAAAAAGATAAATGAGACAAGTATTGTTCTGCGATTATTAAAGAATAATTCCAAGAAGACCACATGTAACTAAATTGAAAACATTAAGGTAAAACTATCAAAGACATTCAATAAAATCACGCCTGTATTTTCCCTGAAGCCCTTGTTAGAGAAATGTAGTTCATTTTCAAAATTCACAAGTTATGATGTGCGTCTCACCGTGGAATGAAGGATGAATCTCTTGTCATAAACCATTTAAATTTTATACATATCAAACCCTTATTGCGTTATTTGTGGTTGCACTACTGCCATACGTGAACAGGCTGGCTCGTGAGTGCTATACTGTGGTCCAAATTACGTACAAAGTTCGCCCCCGCGTAAGGGTGTACGCCACAATAACTATGTAACAACCGCGAGTGTCTTGTTATTGCAAAACCTACCTCTATGGGACAGTACAACTGTAATAAGTAGGTTAATGTTCGTAGTTGAACATGTTAGGTTAATCAATGGTTTAAGGTAGATTTTTAAGCCTTTAGCTATATAACCCACTGCTGCGCTGTCTCAGTTCCAAGTTAAGCCAGAGAACATTGCACAACATGGCTTAGGCAGAGCCTAATGAAGTCGAACTCTTAGTATCGCTTATCTTTACAAATCGTTTGCGATCTGTAACCGCGTCAAAGCTGGGAGCGTCCAGGACGCCAGTGAGACGGATCAAAATCTTAGTTATATCTTAGTTATAGTTAGTTCTCACTAATGAATCTCATGAACATAAAGATCTTACTTAATTTTATTTGAATTTATTACAAACTGTATGATACTAAAATTTGTGTATAAATTTAATTGTACCATTCGATAAATTATAATCCTTTTAATTGTATGTTTAATATTCGTAATTTGGACTTTACATACTGTTGAAAAGTACTCGTACAAAATATACACGGTGCATCCTATCTACCCGGTGAGGATTACAGCGTGACGCTATATGGATAAAATTTATAATAACATTTTAATTTCGTACGTTATTTTTTTATAAGTACCGTTGACTTTTAGATATTATTGTGAAAGCGGTAAGCATATCGCAATCAAAAGTCAATAATGTAACGAGGGACACAGATTCAAAATGAAATGCTGTCCTCAACAATAGTAACATCGCCCTCGCGGCTGGCCCCCGCGTCGCGCTGTCACTGCCAACTGGCGATATATTGGCTGAGCTGCGGTTTTCACTATCGATTTCAATTCTCAAATATGTTTAATCTTAATATGAAATAAGTTTGAAGACATCCACAATAATAACTTTTTTATTATTTTAAGTTCCTTATTCGTAAAATATTATATGTGACTGGCCTGTTAGTGTAAGTTTTACTACTACTATTGTTTTTACTACTACTACAGTTTTACTACACTATTGTTATTGGATCTGACTGCCAAAATTTTAGCCTTATATAGTAATTGTGTAACACTTACACCGGTCTCGGGACCTTCTCACTCCCCCACTAGCTAGTATTTGGGCAAGTTTTGGTATCCCACTACACCTGCATCCAACAAGAAATGTCCAATACATCTGAGCATAATAGGTACGTATGTAAGTACATGTAACATGCCTATAATCCCCGAAGGAACAGACAGAGGAGTGTTGTACACTCCCACATTTCACCAGTACCAGTCAGTTTTATGTCCCATGGAATAGGTTGTGAGTATATTGCCATACACCGGACACAGGTCCAGACTCCAAGTCACTATTGGAAATTCCAAATTAGAAAAATCCAATAGTACCCGACTAGGGATTTTAACCCAGGACCTTCGGATCACCAGTCGCATTTGCAACCACTCGACCAACAAGACAGTGCAAGTACTCGTAGTGGTGCTTACATTTAAAAAAAACTGATAATATTTTTATTAGCTGTTTATTTACCACACAACACATGCCTTCGAGATTTAGGTCCAACGCCTATGTTGGAGTTATTCCGAGATATTTGAATGATCTCAAGTTATACCCCCCAAATCATAAATTTCATCATACATAGAGTGTATTGTAATAAAAAAACTGAATTTATATCATATCTCATCGATAACCCAAAACGTTGTTACAAAAAGATAACTTATTATATTTTTGAAACATAGCAACTAATTTCAGGTTAGGTTAGTATATTGATAATATGTAAAGGAGTAAATATCGACGTGATTAACATAAGGGGACACAGTACATACTAACTATTCATTATTTTACCTATATAAGACATGTACATAAATATGTAATATAATATATAGCTTGGATAAATGTAGAGAGAGGTTTGTCAAAGTTGTAACAGAAAATGTGACAATATGTAAAGGTTACGTATATATACATGAATGGTAAATCTTCTTCCAAATAAACATTACAATTCTGTATATGTAGTTCTATTTCGTTAATGCTAAGAAAGAAAAGTCTTATCGAATTTGAACCAAGAACCATTAGGTGCAATGTGTCGGTAGAATCAGTACCGTTGAACCTGCGATTTCCAATGCTTTTTACTAGCAATTGTGCATTATAAATTGTCCCGTTGTATCTAATAATTAAGGAAACAAAAAGTCGAAATGTGTGAAGTAAACTGAGTCTAAATTTAATCTGAGACTTTCTACAACTACCCTAATTGTAGCAAGGTGAGTCAGTGGCAATCGGCACGGAGCGGTTTTATCGAGTGTGACGGAGATGGCTGCTTCAAAAACGCACTTTAATTCCGACGCGGCCGCGCTGCGCCGTGCGTGACGCCAGCGTATTTATTTTATTACCTATAAAAACCGTTTTACTTCTGTTCAGTAAGATTTCGCCAACTGCCTCCCCTTTATTTGGATGTCTTAAATTGCCTTCAGTTACCTCTGTTCATCCTTACACGCAACAGTAGCTAGACGTTTTCTAGACATGAAATGTTATGAGTCGTTTCCTGTTGTACCGCTTTTTTATCATTTGACAACTAGATAAACAGCTTTCTCATAGATAACTTCACACTTTGTCAAACGCCTCGGCAAAATTCAAAACGGCTGGCAAAAAAGATCAAACAAAAAGGCCAATTTTTCTGCATAATTACTGTCGTACCCAAACGTTTTCCCACAAAACAACGGGGGAGTATTGTCAAGGTTCTAAGAACTACCCCAGCCTATTCTGATGGTCGAGCAATCGATATTAGAGTTTTTTGCGTCCCTGTCGCAGACAAATTGTCTTGCGAGAAGAAATTAATTTGACAAGTCCTCCCAGCCCCTAGCGCCTCTATTAATTTATTTGGACGAGTAAAAATGTGGCTTCGGTCAGGGGACGGCAAGATGTTGACGAATCGGCGGGGTGGTTCTATCGTGACAGCTTTTCTTACGTGTAGGAATGTAAAACACACTATATGAGATGTTTCCCCTAGTCTAAAACTTTTGAAGTGAATATGAGTAGTAGCAAAATAATTTGTCGCAACACTTGCATTATCATCTCAGACATTTTACATATAAAACATTTTACATATAAAAGGGCAACCAAACAAGTCTGCTAGTAGTCATTGGATGGTAGCATCAATACAATCTAGAATTACTTGTGTTCAAAATCAGCTCGCCAAAACATCTCTAGATCTACTAATGCCGCTAACAATTTACATATAGGTACATACAACCGATTTGAATAGCATATGGAACTTACATAAATTCAGACTCATGTAGTTTGGAAACTTACTCCCTAATTGTTATCTCTCTTAAAAAGCTTAGATATTTTAAATCTTATCGGTGACTTTCATTATAAGCACTTCTATCAAGAAGATGGGCAAGGGCAAACGATTTTTTCGATTATCTAAACGTTAAGTAGAGACGATGATTGTTAAACATTATGTAACTTCTCTGTTCCATTTGTACATTCGATTCTATAAATACAGACGTTGTAGCTGGAACTGCTAGAAGTGTTTTAGCTCGAATATATAAAAAACAACCTCTTTATGAAATTTACAACACTACACCGATACTTAAGACCAAAATCATTTCCATTTCGAACGTGCCTCAAAATGCATAATAATACAAAAAGTGGAATGAAATTTCGTGTACATATCGAACAAGATCGCAACACCGAAAAAGACGTCGCAAAAACATGTTCCCATCAACAAAATTGCACCTTATTCCTTTAATTCGAGTACGTAGCAGACATAACACCCACCGGATTCAGTTATCACCTATACATGGACATAATGACATCAGGAAAAACTCGAGCCGTGTAGAAATATCGCCGTGATCCGAGGGTAGGGGAGCTCGATTTATGACGTTCTGATGATACAATCGAATCAAATAAGGCACCTATAAATCAATGTCCGATTCGAAATCGAGGTGCGAACGATACGCACTTATTTTCCCGCAAGATATTTCTTTTTGTTTTCGCACTCGCGAAGAATGAGGATAGCTTTACACAATGGATGTACTGTTTGACTTTGTTTTGATTGTACTTATTCGGCTATCTATCTATTTACGTCCAAATGTTGAGCACCAATCTACTTATAACTCTGAATAATTTTAAATTTGCTTCACCACGTTTCTCCAATGCGAATTAACAGACACACATACACAAATCATTATTGGCCAATATTTGTATGCATATTTAAAGACCTACATTTATCATCTTACGATATTAATAAGCGAAGACTAATCACTATTTCGTACATTTTTAAAAATGGATATAATTGTCAAATATACACCACGTATCACTCATCCCTAGACAATATTATTGTTAATATTCGATGAGCACCATCAGTTACATGACTTTGATTCAATTAGGTATTATTAATACTTGTATAAATCTGTATAGATTCGCAAGCGAAAGTGCCATCTAAATCTCCCATGCTTCCCAAAACATCGCTTTTGTATTTGGTCATATCTTATGTATTACAATAGCATACAATGTCCCAGGTATGTGTTTAGTTTGTGGGCGATAAAGTACATCATTAGCTCAATACGATAATAGCTTCGTATGCTGTAATCAACACAAGAATCTTACTTCATCTCCTTAATCAGCAAAATGATTATATCCACAACAGCACTCAAGAAATTTATCAACATGTCACGCCGTCCACATTGTCATGGTTACATCAAAAAATAAAATTGAATTTCAATTAACAATGAGTCGATAAGTCGCATAATGAGTGGTTGCGAGTATTTACGGCGCTCAACCGACAATTAAACGTCTTTGTCCGGGACGCGACGCTCCGCCCCGCGCACGCGACCGCACAAACCGAGTCTTCCTGCACGCAGAGGTAGGAAACACACGAAGTGGACTTACAAAATTATCGATTTCACTAATGTATCTATTTTAAATGATTCCTCGCTCCAGTAGGCGATTACATTGCCTACATAGTTAATAGGTGAAATATTAGTGTATTATAAAGGAAAACTTGTGGAAATATTTGTAAGAAACTGTGGATTTTCAATACCAACATATTGAAAATGAAGGTATAAGGGATTCCGGGCTGTATCTTAAGAGCCCAAGACAATCTCACTCGCCCATGGTGCATCCTGGTACAAATAAAAATACAACAGGGGAGGTTCGGGGACCGGCTGAATGCCCTGGTCGTCGACCTAGACGGTGCCAAAAACTATGCTCTGTGACCCCAATCCAAAACAAACTGAGACAGATTGATGGTGATGACAAAAGAAAATGGACATAATACTAAATCATGAATCAAATTGAAAACGTCTTTACACTTTAAGTCGAAGATTATTTAATGGATGCTCACATGTCTTTGATCTATTAAATTACGCCCGGATTACTTCCAATTCTTCACTGCTTACAATGAAGTTCTAGCGTAATCGTATGAATATATGTAATAATAACAAATATTTTCCGCTAAAGAACCTTTAATGTTTCACAGCTCTGATTCTTGGTCGGCGCGAAGGGCAACAAAACGTTCGAAGACAAAAAGTTGGCCCTCACAAGACGCGCATTGTGCGCGCTCTGTGGTTACGTGAACAAAGCCTTCGAACACCCAATAATTACACTAAATACTAAACAACTATGGATTTTCATTATTTTATACGATCGGCGATGGTGATTCGATCGAGAAGTAAGCGATATTGAAAATTAACTTGTTTCATTTTATATTAGGTACATATATCATGATGACATACAGACAGAAAAGCTGTTAGATAGTAAGAGATTGAACTATAATTACACCATTTACAAAACGGTACTATGTAATATATACAAACATATTTTAAAATTGATGGCCCTAAAAAATGATAACTTACTTGAATTGTAAAAGAGTGGGTCAATAAAATTCCCTTAAATAGAATTTGAATAAACCAATGTAGATTTTCAGCCAAAGAGTTTTTTTTACAAAACCAGTAATGTAAGAGAATGTAAATTATGTAAATGTGATTTAGTATGTTACATATGAATTAGATACCTATATTTTTTCGTGAACTTCATGTAGTACGCACGCTATGTTTATATCTATAATTATTTTTAGTTTACAACCAAGCCCATCACCTATCGATGTTTTGATCGCTACAATACCCGGTAATCTCGATCCAACAATCACCTATCGTTGGGACTCAAATCAATTTCCAATAAATCCATTGTAGCTCTCGTTACTTATCGAACACCATCTTCATCGTTTTCAACATCTGGTGACTCGACATTATTTTATCAAAATGCATTGAAACATGATTTAAAATCATCTTTAAGATAATGAAAATAAGGTAGTGTATTACATATTTCGTCTCCTAAGTCATTTTTGTACTCTTCCATATAAACTGGATGAATTATGCTCACGCTATTAAAACGCGTAAGAGCCAAATTATAAGATCCGAAATCCTGTAAGAATTTATTTCCATCTGACAGTTCAATGAGCGTGCATACACCATGTCAATGAGTCTTCATGAGGACCATTCATGAGGTCGTTCATGTTTTTAATGATTTGAATGAACCCATTGATAATGTTACTTTACGTGTATAACAACTAATTTGAAATTTAATTTTAAATGCGTAAAGTATTATTCGTTACCACATTTAAGTACACACACCAGAGCATATTAAAAATATAACACTGGTAAGTCTGGATATCACTACTGAAGCATGATATAACTGAAATAAGTCTTGTTGTCCAGCAACATATTTCTTACGTTCTACTGACATAATGCTCTCATGATGCCTCAATCATTCAATATGTCTATAGGGAGTTTAACTACCTGATTACAAGTCAGTTTTTTTTAACGAAATTGCATTATTAATGTTCTGCCTGTCATTTATCATGGAACGTGCTTTTTAGGTACTTAAACCTAGATTCAACCTTATTATTCATCACGATATATATATATTGATTAAAGCCTAACCATTCAACATGTTTAAAAAATTAAATGGGAAATTTAACATGAATTAATATTACGATTCAGAAAGAAGCACTTTGTCTTCCTGTTGAGCCTGGAGCGGTAAATATGGTTCTGATGGGTACATGGACTACCATAGTGCCGTGTATAACTAAACAACAAAACACCCAGATTAAGAGTTTACAATGTCTACTAGATTAGTATGTAAATAATACCAAAATTAATATTTATTTATTTATCAATCATTATCTTTTTCTCTTCCCTTTATCTTAATCTTTTTACTTAAATATCTGATGTTATACATACGCGTATTTAGCTGAATATTTTCAAAGATTGTATTTAGCGCAACTATATTTTCCTAAAAATATTTCATATTTCGCGTGTTGAGAACTATTTGAGGCAACGGTCCTGTACGTACAAAAGCAGTACCCGGTACATACATACTTTTGATCTGTGGCATCCTGATATGCGCAGACGCAGGGCACGGGCCGGGATTTGATTAATATGGCGGCCACACCCCTCAACCCCGTGTTATGGTAATGTACCTTTGTCTCGGCGCACGTAGGCGCACATCCTGTGAGTGGGACGAAAAAAATTGTCAATGGATGTTGTGACATCGATGGCAGGTAGGCGATGATGCCGTACAAGAAATTTATAGCCGTAAATACAGTCTTCGTCATTTTAAAACTGTCTTATTTGACACTACGTGATCTGTTTTGATAGTGGCGTATCAATATACCGTTTTAGGTGAGATAGTACGACGAATATCCATATTTAGTAATTTCATGCTTATTGAATTCTTCACAAAATATATTATTTTATAGCATGTTGATGTCATACTTAATTTAATAACGAAGTAATACTTTGTTAAAGTTTGATAAGTACATATAATTTTAATACAATTTATATTAGAAGCGAACAATGTTATATTTCGTTTCATAAAGAACATTTCAATATATCAGAACTAAACTAAATAAAAGAAACATTTCAATATACCAGAAGTAAATTAAATGAAATATACTAAATAAAAGAACAATAAAAGCTTAAAGAAAACCCAAACTAGACATTTCGCTACAACAGAGGCGGTAACCGCTCCCATTGTCACTGTGAATGCGACACATTTGCTGTAATTACGACGCGGCCCCCACAATCCGTTGTATTAGCTTCTAAGGCTCTGAACATTAGGCCCGGTGGCGTAGCCTGAAGAAGCCCAAATAGTTTATAGTGAATTCTTGTCAGCTACCTAATCCATTTCATTTCTAATACCATTGTTTTGTGATAAAATAAAAGCGACCAAGCAATGAATGTCGTATAAATATTACAGTTATTCATACTCTTTGTTCGCAGAAGGGCAGGGTGTCAAACCTATGATTATAGCATTATTAACAGAGGGGCACGTTTGTGGCGAAAAAATTATATACCAGGGCTTTTTAAAAATGCAGTTAGCTAAAAATATACTTAGCGTGAGTCGTGTTCCAAAAAAAATGAATTAAATAAATAAAGATTTTTTGATCCTAAGTAGGTAAATGTAAAGGTAGGTAATGTAATTGTAAAAGTAGGTAAATGTAAAGGTAGTTAATGTAATTGAATCAATTAATGAAATGTTATTAGAAATTCTTCTAATTAAATTTATATATGTGTTAGAAATCGTGGTATTTCTATGACATGTATCGACAGAAATCGAACACAAACAGAGGCATACTGTATTGAACTAATTTTAAAATATGCCTTGAATATTAGCTAAACTAATTTTGCGGATGAATTAGATAATATATGTATTATGCACATTTAGAACACCCGTAAAATTGCATTTGATAGTTTTAGGTATCGTATAGAATTATTTCCGTAGGCAATTTTTAAAAATGCACAATTGACTGATATAGCAGTCTCTTATCTTTTGAAATCCCAAACTATCTAAATTGGCCTCATTTAACAAGTGAAAAATTGGTTAAAGTTCGGGGAATTGAGAGCAGATCACACGATGCGATTGCGAACGCGCCATTGTCGAGTCAATAAAACGATTTCTGATTGATGAAGTCAAGTTTTTTGTCAAACACGTGCGTCCATTTAAATTCAACTTGAAAAACTTTGATCCCTAAACTCGTAACAATAGCTGCTTTTTTCGACACAATGTAATGTTCTATTCGATCATCGATTACTTTTTTATCGACAAAAATATCAATAATCTGTTTACGCCCACTGTTAATTTCGACGTTAGTAAAATTGAAACTTGACACGTGTTACAGAGCGAAAATAATTTTGTGGGTGCGTGATGGTGCGCTTTTATCATTCGTATTTGTTTCTTTTGGTCGACGCCTCAAGAGCGCGTCGAGAAGGCATTTAGTGCGTGACTAGCACCTTTTTATTGCCTTTGTATTGAAAAAGTTTCTCGTATCATCGAAGTGCATCGCTATTGCACCACCTGACGCGGCGCTATTGGCCAATATTTCCTTAAGAACGTCCGAAATCGATTACTTCTGCCATAATTGAAGCCAATTTGGCCAGGGGAAGAACGAGCCTCCGTATGTCATTAGTGTCATATCGCGTAATGGAGTCGTCGGAGAGCCGTCAATAATTTAAACAACTTTACTAGCTACTTAACGTTTTTTCACCGTGTAACTAGTGTGTTAGGTGGCAGCTCATTCGAACGCATTTTTATTATCTAATACTCGGTCAATTTGTTATTGAAGCACAGATTGAATATCAATTGGATAGTTAGGCGTGAGCGGAGAATTTATGAAGCGTATCAACACGTATAAAATACACTGATTGTATCAGTATTACTACATTTACCTATATTATCCATAAAAGTAACTTTCACATGTTTACTCAGTGCTCGTTAGAGTCGGTCACACAGTTTGGCGTCCATGCCCCGAAAACATTCAATAACATAACTTATAACTCGAAAACGAGCCTTCAAATTACACAAACCTGACAGCTTTAATATTTGCCCTAAGCTCCGTTCGGGGATGGCCAGAACACCTCATGCTGAGCTTTTAATTTGTTCCATACATCCTTTCACGTAGTTTTTTCTGTGTTTTGTTTGAAACCAGCAGTGATCGATCGTTTGCCCGCTTTTTTATCCTGTTTAATTTTGGAAGGAGCTCGTTGGTTTCGCCAAGTCATTAGTGTCTTATACAGCACATTGCTTGAATAGTGTTTTTAGCTTTTAAATCGTATTATTTTAAATCGATACACGTTGATTTTCTACACAAAATGCATCCAATTTATACAGAAGATCGACAATGTTTATTGAATTATTTATTTCGAATTCGATAATTAAGAATAAACAAAAATCATCAAACCGTTCTTGAATGATGAGTATTGAACTGACGTTTTACGATTATTCAAATTGGGAGCCAGAGCTGATCAGCATTACGAAGGGAAAATTTACGTTCATAAATCATGTATTAATTTCAGCTTAACCTTTCGAAATCTCGGTAGTGCCTGATGAAATTACCCGCGATTATCTGGAATAATTCATGAACTTTCGCTTTGATAAACATATCGCTTTCAGGAGTGTTGTGGCAGGAGGCCGTGTCAATGATTTGTGATCGGATAATGACGGATACGGAGTAAAAGTGGAGAATGTGAAGATATACGATCGCATCGAAGTTTTTGCGACGGTAACAAATTGAACCAGCCACGGGCGTTTGCGCGCCTTGTATCCCGAGAACGAAAAAATATTTTAATTTAAGAAAGTGACTACAATTATTAAATAAACGTATTATTCTGTCGACATTATTTTGCGATATCATAATTATATGAACGTTAATTTGCTTCTTCATTATCCTCGTTAATACTTTCACTCTAATTAGATGCTGGAACAACTTTACTTTTGTAGACAAAAATATTCAAAATAACGAATATATTTATTAAATTGAATATTCAAAAATAGTTAAAATTTTTAGGGACACGTTTTTAATAAATATTAAAATGGATAACGATGTTGAATGTACTATTATTACTTTCTTGATTAATTGCTGTTATGCAGAAAAAAATATAATTAGTGTTCGTTCGGTCTGTGGCAGGGGATATCGATTGCCTTGTAATGTTTACAAAGTTCTCTCTACAATTTGGCTGTCATCGCGATTTACGATTCAACTTGTGCCACTTGACGGTATAATAACTTTGGTTTTTGTATTGGTAAAAAGCCATATAACACTCCAATAAATTACAAGAGAAATAAAGAAATCATAGAATAGTTATAATTTTCAATTTTAAATAAAATTAATTCCTGTTCAAGTGAGAGCTTCGCTTGTAATTTAAATGACAAGTTAAGTTTGGCTTGCAACATGTATTATAATGTAAGAAGACCCAAACATTCATAAATAATTTAACGCGAAAACAGCTGGAACATGTGCGTTACATTAATTATTATTACTATCTTTAAGTTAACCTTCATGAAACGAATTGTTACATTTAGCTGTATCTCATGAAACTAAATTCATTCTTAAAAGCATTTATTACTGCACATCTTAATGTCTAGCTTGATAACTAATATGTCTAATTAGTCGGTCTTGCTGGTTGCGTTTTTCAATATTTTCTAGGTGATAGGTTTATCTTAAGGTGTTTTTCATAGTACCCACGAGTAATTATATACGAAATCTAAGTGAAGTAGTGTATGCAATATTATCGTTACTTTCAGACTGCTATGTGAATGGGTGAATTCGACAATGCCTTCTATCCATTGATCCAAAGGTCCATAAGACCGAACGCCAACAATACGTTATTTTATTAACCCTTACGTCACGACACGCTAGCGTTAACAGCGCATTAAACCGAAAACAATCCTCTGAGGTGCCGATGGCTTATAGGACGTGTACTTGGTGCCAACAAAAAGACCCACTTTTGTTTCCCTTTACGCGTTCTGTCATTATTCGTAGCACGTGGCCGCGAATACATAATGTTTTATTATTAGAGGTTACGACTTCACGCCTTTAGCGGCGTCGACTGATAATACTTTCATTCGTTCTGAGAAACGGTTATCTGCAGTTGCCTAGTTTTCGACACCCTGAAAACTATTGTTTTACTCACCTTGCAAATTGATTAGAAGGTGTAGTGTAGTACAAGTAATATTGTTAAATAAGCATTAAATGTACCGAGAAAAGGATTGTCTTTTTACGGTCAGGTTTCGTATAGTTGAGTTTGCCTTTCGTCATATGTGCTGGAACTCTATTAGATTTGATAGCGATTCTTATTCGCGAATCTATTATATTTCTATATTATATTTTCTAACTAGTATTAGTGATGCCACAATTTTTAAATTGTAAAGCAGACTCTTATGATGGTAAATTCATGATATGAGTGTATAACGATAGATTTTACACAATTTTAGGGTGATATGAACATTGTAAAGTTGAAAAGTAAATAGATCCAAGTGTAAAGCTATGTAGCTGTTAAGGCTTCACTTAAATGTTTTAATAAGGATATTATAAAAATAAAAGCGCAGAATATTACGTTAACCCTTCTTATCCTAGGAGGAAACTCCGCGTCCACTTTTGGAACCATTAAATGAGATGATTATATCGTTCCAAGATTGTATTTATATCAACAAATAGTGGTGGCTGACACCATGGTAGATAATATAAAGAAAAATACCCCTAATCATACAACGTTACGCATATCGTCAATTGCATTTTAATACAAAATTATACATACCTACCCTACCTACCTATGGTACATATATATAATAACTTAAAAACTATTTATATCCAGTTACGCTTATCTGATTGCCAAGTCCGCTAACAATAGCCCTAAAAAGTGTGAAATGCCTTTTGATTGTATGATATTTGAACAAAAACATGATTACACGCGGTTTTGATTGTAAAGATTAGGTCGCAGCAATCATTCGCGCAAGCGGAGCGAGGCGCAAATCATAGTGCACGCGCGTCACTCTGACACCCATATCCCTGTCTCTCTGCCGCAAAGAATACATATAATTTTAACCCACAGACGGTAAATTAGACATAATTCAAAAGCTTTGCCTCGCGGCTGTAATTATCGAGCAGTCTGACATAATCGATGTATACAAACTTTGCGATGAGAAAAGTATCTGAAGACGATACACATTTAGAGAGCCTGTTTAAGTCATTTTAAAGAATTGATATCGCTTGTCGATCTCCAACGTGTTTAAATAACTGTTTTTAATTATATTAATCTGCCCGTTGAAATTGTATGGACTGATTGATTTCCAAATTTATATCATTGCGCAATCATTAGTGCCTACTGAATATCTAATTCTCCTAACTCGATTACTAAATTTTGTGAACTGGCCTGTCTCATCTGCTGCTTACATAGTCTGTGCTCCAGCAGCACAGACAGCGAGCGCGGGGCGACAATGCACAGGAAGTGTCGACCAAATCGAATTATACGCGCGTTTCGACTAATTTCAATACGTCACCATCTCACCATTGTTCCACCGCGATGACTGTTGCGTTTCGACGATGGTTATTATCTTATATTTATAACGTGACTGTGTGTGTTGTGTGGACTCGGTGGTATATTTCGATTACAATTCGATATTTTAAAAGTTTTTGTACGTTGAGTGCCATCAATAAGTATTCTGCGTTATTGTATTGTTTTTGCATAGTTCTCAACAATTCTTTGCTGAACGTTTTTATAATAAAATTGTTTTGTTTTTAAAATGTACTATCGAATTTCATCGAAGTCCTTGAATTATTCAGTTATAGAATTATTAGTCAGTTTCTTTAACTCCTCGCAAGGGCTCACGTACTTTTAGTCATATTTTAGGAGCAGATAATATTAGCACAATTTTTAGGAAAATAACCACTATTTAAAATATCTTTGGACATCTTAGGTTTTTAGGAAAAATAAATTTGATTAATTATTTCAGTCAGCATAATTTTCTTTTGTAGAAATCTGTCTGAAATAAAAGGACTAACTACGATAATGTGACCTTTGTTTCAGTTTTCCTATGACTCAAAAAAAAGGGCATGCATGTTTACGTGGCTGTTATCCGTCTGCAGATTTGTTCGTTTTTACCAGTCATAATATCCTCATTCAATGTCCTTTACAATTAACAATCGAGCACGGTCCTTAAACGACAAGACAATCAAAACGAAAATAAAATATCGTGAGCCTTTAAATTCATACAGGCATGCGTCATGCGATTAAGCAATCCGCGAATACATTCTATTGTTGGGTGCAATATTATTGTTGGACGGCGACAATAATATCACAATACGGGCAATATATATCGGCCCACATGTTCGAAAACCAATTTCAGCAAAACGAATTGCGAAGAGCTCTCGATAGAGCAGTGTCTCGCGTTCTCGGAAGGCAGCGGGCGCGGCGTTATCGCGGCTGTAAATCAATATATGATTACAAATTTAATGCTACTGTTGGACTATAAATCAGGGGTTTTAAATTACGAGGCACAGGCGAGGTATCGCGCGTGAGGCCCCCTGCGCCGCGCCGGTGTCGACACTAGCTGCGTGGAGGCCGCTAGGGATGCGTGGCTAATTTCTCGACAGCTCCTCAAATAAATGAATTGCATCATATTCATATTACTCGTTTATGTCTTCGGATTTATAAGTGCCTGTTTATTTTTTTTAAACTGCATCGTTTAGGGTTGCATGCTGACTAATTTAAATTTGAGCACTATGTGGAAAGACACACGATTGGTATATAAACAGGTAGCTAGAGGTTGCAAGTGTTAAATGAAATCAATGTTTGGTTTTCGGTTTGACAATTATCAGCAACATAGGGTCAAAATTAAATTTATAGTTGCCAGTTACAGTTGGGCGCCATCCCACATGGTAAGGAGTGTCGACTACAGAGTCTATGTCGACTATAGAGAACTTTGGAGGTTTTTGTCAATTTGAATAAAGATCTACAGATCTAGGTAAAAATTTCAGATCAATATACATTAAAATTAAATTCATTTTCTCATGATGTCATAGTTTCACCGTCATATTATATTTCTTATACAACATTAGTGTGACGACAAGTAGCACCCCTAGCGACTATTCGTTGGAGACTATTCGCGTGATGAAGTGCACCCTGTACATAGCCCGTCTCGTGGCGAGCGCAACACAAGTAATGTTAACGGGCTGACTGATGGCTATTAAATAAAAACACTATTTACTACGCCATAGCGCATTCCATTCATAATTCCAGTGCACTATTTACCATAAAATGTTTATCTCACTATTTCAGTTTCCAGTGCTGCACATGGTTCTGTTACTCTATAAGTACTATTTTATTTATCAAGGTAACAACGAATGGTATCAATCAAGGGAGATTATCATCGACGTGTAATTTCCCAAATGTTACCTATTATACTAATTAAAAATTAATAGCACTACCTATCACATATCACCCGAATACATAGCACCTGGATACATAACACCCGATCAATACCGATAATCCTGGAAAAAATAAATGTAGCGCTACAAAAGTACCTACAATCAAACAAAAAATAACAAAAGCGTGGAACTAACGAATCCATTAATGGACACTAAAATTACAAGGATCTTACTCGGAACTTTTCTCGCCAAACCCCAATTACCAGTCCGGACTGACCCCAAATGGCGCAGAGGTCTTCAAAAGGCAGTAAAAGGATAAGGATGCCGGGTAGGACCGGGTGAGATGTGTCAACAGATAGGCTCATCCGCTAAATGCACTAACTATTTTTCCGACGCTGACACCCTCGGAGCGTCGTGAGTGGAAGAGGCTTTTTTGAACCGAAATATAATATTAGTTTGTGTTACTAAAACGCAAACTAAAAATTGGGAAAAGTAAACTCTATTTGTAGTAGCTTTAAATATATCCAAATTGAAATATAATCTAAATATCGTTGGGCAATAGGTGCTATATATACCTTTATTTGTTATATGTGAGAACAATAAGTTTTGCAAATAAAGCGATGCATGTGTTGATTATGACACGCGTTATAAACTTTGTTCAACAAAATGTTATATAAATATATAATATTGAAGACAGTAATTAACGTAGAACCAGTTCGGGTCTTATTTAGTATTCGGAGTTCTCCGTCCACCTCGCAATGGACCTGGAGTGACACATATAATATAGATTAAATAAAAATATTGTTTTTATTATTTTCAGACAAAACAGTAAAATTAATAAATACAATGCGGAATATAATACCAAGTATACAAGCGAACTGTAGTGTGTGAGCAACTAAACTTTTTAGTATTCTAGAGGTAAATAGAGATATATTATATGTACCCTATCGGATTTGGATAATTAGAAAAAGTATAAAATGTAAAGCACATTCTATAGTTTCGTGCCCGGTGTGGACAGTCCCGCAAGAAAACACATTACGCAAGAATTCGCCCCGCTGTGAACACATGGGCCGGTGCGCTGAGAATGAAATAATTCGTGGTATGGCTAATTGTCTTTTAAGAAGCAAACATACTCGGCATACAGTGAGCACGATACTTCGATCATCTGTTATTAGAATATTTTTAGGATAAGTGATTAAATTACAACAACAGATTAAAATTCCTAAACCATATTTATCGTTTAATTTAAATATTTATTGCAGGTAAAATAAAAGTTATCGGCGAAAAAAAACAAACCAATTAAACATAAACCACATAATAAATTACGATCCTTATACATGTTACATGTGTATGTGGACACGATTCATTGGGTCGCATTTTAAAGAAATAAAATTTCCTTTGAACAAAAACAATAACAAATAAGTTGCCATAAAAAAAACTATAACGCAAAATTGACATTTAATTTTAACCACAAAGGTGCAAACGCAAAATAATTTTCTCATTACCAGGCCATTGTATGCATGGTTACGATGCACCAGCACTAGCTAGAAACGAAAAGCGAGATTAATGTAATAGAAATCAAATTAGTTAGTGAAAATTACTCGTGAAGTAAGCATGAAGTATTGTACCAACGAGTGTAGTACACACCCATGAGTCACTACTTACGTTATGCGTCCCATCCTGGCATAGGCGGTAAGTCTATTGCCACCAGGCACAGATCCAGACTCCTGACGACAAACAGGAATTCCAAAAACGCAGTAGTACCCGACCCAGTGATCACACCCATAATTATTATGAAACATTACACTAATTTATAATTTCTGATTAAAGATTTTTTAATTCTGATAACTATTTCGCAAATATAACACCTACAATGTGATACTAATAGCTGACGACATGTCAAAGTAATTATGCAAACCAGTATTGTTTAGTGCAATAGTATGAAACGCAAGCGAACATAGTTGAAAGCGCACTATGTGGCAAGCGGCGACGCTATTACGTTTATCAGCGTTCAGAATCGGACAAAGCGAAGTAAATATAATGACATTACGGTAATTACCGTGAGTGGCGACGGATCACGCGCCACTGGCCACAAATTGGGGGCATAATTACGTTTTTAGGTGAAAAAATTAATAAGAGGAAGTTGTTGATGACCACCCATCTACCCAATCCACATCAGTGCTTTGTTCACGACGAGTTCAACTAAGAAGTAATTTAATGCTTTCACGCGTCACTAACAGATTTTGTATGTTTATCTCCACTTGTTTATTTGGTGGGTTATCCATGGTCAGTCATTAGGAAGTGACCCTAATTGCTGAATCGGGTACCATGGATTTGATGTTCATCCAGAAATAAAAAAAATAATAATATCAGTTTGTTTAGTGTCAAAAGCTAAATAGGTATTATCAGGTGAACTGTAAGTCTATTAGTCCTAATTTCTTCCACGTATTTCTTTCGTGATCTATCGAAAGGTAGATTAACTTACAGCAAGCAAATATTAAACTCAACTAAGTTGTTATTTCCCATATCAATAACAACCCCAAAACCATAAGGAAAGTTAGAACAAACGCGAACAATGCGATCCTCAAACAGCTCGCCATAAGACACCATCAAACAACGACCTCATAAGATCTTTAACGCGAGTCCCCTACAGGGTGAAGGTTCCAGTCAACGGTCACCTAATATAGATTGATAAGAACTCCCCATACTATTGACTTGGCACTTGTAATCTGTGATAACACCGTTTAGAAGAGCATTTTTCTTCGCCACTGCGAAGAAAAATGCTAGGGTGCGCGTAGATTAGATGGGAAGTTGCGTTCGAATATGTTTGCTTTGGTGTTTGGAAGTGTTTATATTCTCAAGTTGTATCGGAAAAGTTTGAAGTTTTGTAACATCAGACATGAAATCAAT
>DWEC01000256.1:0-18912 GCA_018245735.1 Microceris miodesmiata
CTAATACCTTTCTAACTACCAATTTATGTACGTCTAAACACGTGAGTTGCTACTGACCTTGAACTATGCTACTTAGGTTTATGCTTTATAACTATGCTTCATTTTCATACTTATCATACATACCATTATCAGATTTATCATATCATTCTCATATTTATGAAATAAAATCGTTTTATCAAACCATGTTCATATCAGTGCTATTTTTCAGCAAATAAAAAATCCTTGCTGTTCAGTCGCTCTAACACAAATGGAACCTCTGAATGTTTAAAATTAACATTCTTTTGCACAGTTTATCACGAAACAACGTCGAGTCGAGGTCGAATCGTGTGTTGAAAGTATCCTTCACGTGTACATGTAAGGCCTTTTCTACGTATCAGTGACGCGTCGCACTGACGGCGAGTAAACGTGAATATCTATACAAATAAATAAAATCGGAATGTCTGTTTGTGATATAAAAATAAACGCTTTTTATTAAATACATATGTATGTATTCGTATATACGGCACATATACCAAAATAACATTTTTTATTATTTTTGTCTGTCTGTTTATTTCGCCTAATCTCTGGAACGCCTGGACCGATTTTGACGGGACTTTCACTGGCAGATAGCTGATGTTATAAAAAGTAACTAAAGCTACTTTAATTTTAGAAAAAGTTATAATTCCCATGCGAACGAAGTCGCAATCGTAGCTAGTCATAAATAAGTAAATAAATGTCTTGGGATTTTTATACAGACACGTGTATATACGAGTAAACGAAATGTTTTTGAAAGCTTCGTTGACGAAACAGCGTAAATACTATATTATATCTGGACGCAAAAATATTATTAAATGAGGGGTGATTTTGTGCATGTACTCATACTAGCGAGGTTGTCAAAAATACGCATATGCTCGTTATTTCTTACTGACAGAACGTAACTTGAAGCATATTTTATCTGACATATTCTGCATAAGTGCACCGGTCGTAGTACACATACTCGTGTATTGCGTGATTTCTTTACTTCATTATCATAATCATCATCATCAACACCAATCTATATATTTTGTAGTTCCATTATTGAATATGAAATAATAAGGCTTAAGGTCAAAGTCTACCATGCTACCGAAGAGGCTTTATACATTACTTATGAATAACACTTAGATTTTCGGCGATACTTTTTCTAAAAATATCTTTTCAAAAACGTCACTTGTGATGAGACAAGTCACTAAGTCCTGAATACAGTCGCCAACGAGCAGGCTTAGTAGAGTTTTATATTATCGAAAATGCGATAAAGACTATGGGATTTCTTTGTTAGAGCCCTTTGTTATAATACGGAACCCGGCTTAGTACATACACAGTTTGGTTACAATGCAATAGCTGTTGAGAGAGCCAATATGTTTGGGGTACAACTGTAATAATATACGAGGTACGTACAAAATTGAAGGAATATTACATAACGGACAAAAATAGAGAATAGTCGAGCTATTTTATGATACTATAATATTTGATGAATTGATTTTATCTGGAATAAGTATGATATCCGAAGTTTTAATACTGCTAGTGGTTGAGCAGTGGTTGTAATTCGACCGTAATCCATTACATTTCTGATTTTAATAGTTATTGAGGTTTTGTGTGAAAATGTATACATTTATGAATATAATCCGTTCTACTGTTCGACCGCTGACTATTTTAAGTCTGACATTGACAGTATCAATGTAAACAATGAATGTCTTATATCATTTAATGCAATGTTACGCTTGTAACCCTCGAAGGATTAGGCAGAGGAGTGTAATGCAGTCTGACGTTTTACCAGCTAGGTTAACGTTCCACAGATCTATGCTTTCAGCTATTACTAGAATTTTTTATAAGGAAATCTAAGTTAGAAAAACCTATTCATACCCGACCTCTTGATCAGTAGACGCGCTTTTCAACCACTCGTCGAAAGAGGCGAGTTCTTTTATTTAGTTTACTGTTAAGCCATATGATTAATATAATTATTATATAAATTAACGTTATTAAAATAACGTTATATTATTATTCTATATAAACATTAACGCTATATCACACACTCTTAAGTTGTAACATTGAAATCGCCTTAAATTTTTAATACGCTAACACTACTTTAAGTAAATCGATTTGACAAAAATCGAACATTATGCCGTGTCCTTGAAAGAAATCGCACGACCACTTTCTTCGCGCCACCCACTAGGTTAGTGTGTCATCACCTTAAGCGGCTAAAGTCAACGTTTGTTTTTGAATTCCGAATTCACTTCCTGCGAACGAGGAAAAACTTTTACTTACGGTTTAGATTTGAGTATGTCACACATTATTTGTCCATTCTCTTGAGCTGTGTGTATAATGGAAACGAAGTTTGCTCTATTTAATTAATGAGACGTAGTGGTGATAAATTTTAAATAATTGTGTTAATAAGCTAGTGATAATAATAAAGTAATAAATATCATCACGCCTATAATCTCCAAAGAGGTAGGCAGAGGAGCGTAGGAGGAGAGGAGCGAGAGGAGCGAGGAGGAGCGTTTAAGTGTCATGAAATATGTGATTAGCCTATTGCCATTCACCCGATACAGATCCAGACTCCGAGTCACTACTAGAAATTCTAAATTAGAAAAATACAATAGTACCCGGTTTTGAAACCAGGCCCTCCGGATGGGTAGTCACGTTTGCAGCCACTCGATTAACGATGCAGTCAATAACATAATAATATATTTATTACGACTTATAAAAACAAAGTACTGAATAATTGTACTAATCCTGGCCTGACCTAATCTTTTACCTGACACTGCAAGCCTTACAGTTCATAATTACTCTTTCTATTTAAATCAGAGAAGTATCCACTTACTTACCTTTATAAGACAAGAAAGCTAATTTTAGATTCGACTCCTCTCCTTCGGGACACGACGGGGAATAAAGATCGGGTGGCTTTTAATTTTATTAAATTACGATAATTAAATGGAGGGAAGCGAAAAAGCGAACAAAGGACTCTACTTTGACACTCGTTTCCCCATAATTTCCTTCTCGTATTACATGATTACAACTAAAAACGCCGCCTTTCCAAATCAAAACGTGAACTTACAAAGGATTATAAGCAATTTGCCACCGAAAATGTCTCGTTATTGGGTTTAATTAAAGAGAAAACCGATCTCGGAAAATAATTTGCCATTTGATGGCATTAATTATGCTGACGTATAATAACTAGAGTGAGAGCCAATAATTTGTTTGAGGGCTGTTTGGGAGATGATGGCTATGTGATGTTAATAAATAAACCAGGATTTATTGTATAATAAATATTATGTATGTGTGTTTGTGTGTATACTTGTACATGTTTAGACACATGCATATTCTTTTTATTTCGTACTAAGTAAACTTAAAATATAAAGTTCTTAAAAATGAATCTACATATAAATATACACATTAAAAATATGTATGTAGTATGTGTGTACAGGCAACGTCTTGATAAAAACGATGAAAGTATTATATAAGTTATTGAAGTCATAAACGAAGAATAAGTTTCATGTTACTGACTGGATAGTGGAAGGAGACAGCGTTTACTTATAATATCATAATGTGTATAAGCCATGCGTATTAAATTATCAGTTGTACTCTATCACTCTACAATCAAAGTGTAGAAATTTGATCTTCAAATAATTTTATTTGCCATTTTACAATCTATACTTCATCATTCACTTCTATTCTAGTATTAACAAAAACTGCACGCCGTTTACATTCTTTTACTAATACGTGAGTTTTTCAAAATACGATATTCACTACAACCATAATATGACAAGCGCGAATAACTATCAAATTCATATTTGGTAGTATGAACATTCACAGGTAGAGTTAAATGAATTAAAGCGACCTGCAGCAAGTCGTTATAGAGCTATTAAATAATATGTTATAAGTGAACTCGACATTATAACTGGACGCGAGCTACAAAATTGTAGAGCTTGCGATTGAAGTTCTAAGACTAAAAACAGACAGGATCAGCGACATGTACGATCACTGTGTCGTCATTTTAGTGCACCTGTCTTGGTAGCGTACGTTTGACGTAACAATGATGACTATATGCATTGAAATATTTCAATTTTAAACGTATTTATAAATCTCTATTTTCTTTTCAAATCACAAGACTGCATGACACACTATATAATACATAAAATGTCTTTAACAAGACGCGGCACGCAAATCATTTAAGCGAACTCCATATTTCTCGAACATTCTAAGCAATGAAGTAACTTTGTAGCGCTGTACTATTGCGACAGCACTGCGGACATTGCATGTAACCCTTAGCCACTGTTGGGCAATAACTGGACAAACTAACACACTTGCTCAATGCAAATCACATAACATTCTAATCCCTTGGAATAGAGCTGAAAATCAATTAACAATCACCTTTCAGAGTGTACACATAACATTGTTATTACTACGTGGTATGTTTTTTTGCGAAATCGATCTTAGTAGTTTTAAAACAGAGTCTGATATCGCTTGCTGGTACCAGTGCCAACATTCGGTTACAGCTTTGTTATTTATGAGTGATGAATCCATTCGGTGATAGGTCACCGTAGTGCCCTTAGTTGCCAATACACAACCACAAGCCTGTTACAATACAGCGAAGCAATTTTCATGGTCTTTATTGTTTAGTAGTTAAGATCGACATTGGCGTGTTTTGTATAGATTTATGTATTAATATTGAAAGGCTTTATTCGCAACTTATATGTAAGGTTTCCATTTATTAAATTTACTATATTGTATTTCATTTAACATATATGGCATTACGCTTGTATTTCCCCGAAGAGATATGCAGAGGGGTGTAGCATACTGACTTTTCAACAGTTATAATACACGTCCAATAAAATACACCGGAAATAAGTCTAAAATCCGAGACCCTTCTAGCAATTTCTTATTAGAAATCCCCAATAATACTTTGACCAATCCGGAGATCGAACCCAGGTCGTATTGCTCAGTAGTCGCATACGCAACCGCTAGACCAAGAAGGCAGTTACAAAAATTGTATTACAAAATGTAAATAGTAATTAAACTCGATGTACAATTGCCTTGCAGTTGTCGCAAGCGTATGTAAGTTTTTTTTAAGCTTAATCACATAATGTTAAGAATTAAAAGCTATATACTTGATGAGGAAACCTGTGACATCTATGTAGAGTTTAATAAAGTACTATTTGAAGTCACATCGGTAGAGTAAATAGATAATGCAACGATTGAAACATAAAACAATTAATTGCAATAAATGTTATTCACACGTTATAGCAAAATAAATTATGGAGTTTGCGTAAATTTTTAATGCGGCTTATTGACACGTTTCACCCAAAAAAATATTACGTTTGCGTTCACAGATGTCGTAGCAATAACATTTTCATTTCATTTATTATCGTTTCCACATTCTTCATCTTATCCATGTCATGTTTTATACATTTTTTCCCTATTTTTTCTTTTATCACTCTCGCATTCTCTCTTGATGCACTCTGACGTTTACTTCCGTTAAGATTTCTCTTACATTTTTACCCCTAATATCATGCCCTTAGTCTGTCAGAACACTTCCTTTTATTTTTTTTATCGATGTCATTCTCAAATTTCGTGATATTATACCCTAGTCATTAAATGAAAAAAAAAATTTTTTTTCACCATCCAGGTAGCGCGTGGTCGTGAAAATGTCTAGTGTGGAAGGTTCTCGATTAAATTCCTAAATAGGTTAATTACATAAATATTTATGTATTAGCTTAATGAAAAAGATTATAACGTTAAATTTATTAAACTTCTATAATAGAAGAAGTTAGAGTCCTTAGTTCCATTTTGCAGCAACCACACTCAAAAGCATTGGAACAAATATTTATTTGCTTATTTATTATTGCTCATTCCTTTAAAACACCAACAGCCTTTCACTGACATCCTTTGTAATAACTCTCAGTATTAACATATTGTGGTTTGCAAATATTATTTCAGGCCATATGCTCAATTAGAAGCCGGATCTGCTTTCTCCTCGTCGTACCTACTTTTTTCCTTGTAATAAAAATTAAAAATAGCGAATATGTGAAATAGCCACTTATTAGTAATTAAAAAGCGATGCTCAAAAATATCAGCAGAATCAGAGTTTCTAATGCGTTGAGATTTTAACGATGGAATCTTTGAACTTTTATTTTACACATATATAAAAAATCTATTTATCTAAAAACCCAACGATAGGGCGCGACAGTAATCATTGGTAGAGGCCTATTTCCAGCGGTAAACTGAAATAGTTTCGTAATAATGACAAAAAATCTTTGCCTACATAATATTGACCTTATAAGTAATTGTCTACAAGTTTTAAGATTTAATCAAAGTTCACGCAAAACTACCATACATTATTCTAAAGACTTTACATTTAATAGCTTTTTTCTCAAGAGTTCGCCAGTATATTCGATCGCGCTCTACAATGAACAGATGAGTGGAATCGTACAGCTTTGCAAAGCAATGTTGAGGAATTTCCCACAAGCAGCAACCATTGCAAGAGACATTGGCCATAAATATGTACCACAGAACATAACACACAGAAGACAACATATGTACATCCAAAAGTGTCAGTGTACCTGTCATACTTTAAAATAATGGATTTAAATAAATGTATGAAATTTACGTATGTAACTGGTAACATTGAACGCAATATCTTACTCTTGCAATTTAGAGCGCGAGATTCACTAATCCAATAGCCTTTTGGATTAAATATATATTATCGTGTAAACAAATAAATAACCAAATTAGGTAGTAGCACGGAAATGTCAAGCTTAATACAAAACAAGGACTATTTATTATAAATCTTGATAAAATACAAATCACATTGAAACCGATACCAAATTTCGTTGCCAAGAAAAGTCACGTGTCAATTCACATAATGTAGGTTTATCACAGGATTAGCTTTTCCTCTTAGAAATTTAGCCTTTATGAATATTTATAAACAACCAGATCGATACGAATATTCGGTAATAGATCGATAGAGGATATATTAGTTTAATGATTGAATATTAAATATTATCAAGGTTGAGCACCATGCTGCGTTTAAACTTTCCTTAGTTAAGTAAGCGGTTTAGTTGAGGATGTGACGAGTCATTAACCCCGTTACGCCAGTCAAGTAAGCAATAACCGTGAACATAGTTCAAATGTATCACAGAATAGAATATACTAGTATGTTTGTAAAACTGTACCTACCCCGTAAGGGACTTGACGTGAAGATATGTTGTTGTGGTGAAACTCTATCATTAAATTTCGCTTGAATGCAATCGGTGAAACAATATTTTACATACAGTTGTGTCATGATAAAAATTAAAAATTGCAATTTAAACAGCTGAACGCTTAAGTTAAAGTTACGTATTAATGATAACAATATAAAAATGATAATTTATTCATTTAACACGCCCTTGTACCCCTGAGTTCAAGGTATTACATAAAAATATAAATAGAAAAAATATCGTCAACATAACTGACTGCTACATGGACGTGAAGAGCTGAAGATTGAGATCAGTGGCCTGCCATTGGAGAGGCCTATGTTCAGCAGTGGACGGGAGTAGGCTGATGATGATGATTATGAACTGACTTCTTTAATATTAAAATATCTACCTACCTTACGTATGATGCCTTATATTATTAATTAATATTTCTTCACATGTAACTACTTGTACAATTGTTTTCATTTTATGATACGTCATTTGCGTTAATACTTGATCCGGTCAATTTAGTATCGCTACATCACGGCATCCTGTAATACGCATAGTGTGAAGCGATATCGGAAAAACAAATCCTTCCACAGTCCTGTACTCAGATTCAACACAGTGTATCATAAGCGATATGGCTTAATATAACTTTATTTTCCATAGATCGCTATGATAACAAATAATAGTCAAATTGTTATATACGAACTACGAGTAAATTAGTAAAAATATTGAACATAGAGTCTTCAATAAACAAATATAAAGCCACTCATAAAAACTCAGATTGCGGCAAATATTTGTGGGAGAAATGAAAAGCACAAATACAGTAAATATAAAACACAATAAAGGCAATAAACTCTAATAAATCAGGAAGTAATAGGTCAATGAATTCCATTTATAGGTCATTGAACTAATTGAAAGTTTAAATGAAATGGAGAATTGAACTAAATGAATGTAGAGCAAACCTTAATACAAATAACAGTAAGTAGCTCTACATTGTAGAGTCTACACCGTTAATCATTACATGTAGAGCTTTTCCAAGCGCTATTGGCGGCTTGTTTTGTCTTGCAAGTTAACAAGCGGTCAGCAGATCTGCTCAACAATGCGTCGTGTACGCAGGGCTGTCAATTATCTGCAAGCTCTGGAACCGCTCTGGTTTTATTACTGAACTTGATACAAATCTTTGTTTCATTCAAAACTGTAGGCGTGAATTATATCATAACCTAATTGAACGTATATTAAGGAAAATGGTTGAAAGATTTGGGGCCTGTGAATCCCGGTTTTTATTTTTTCTAGAATAGACGGTGATCTCGTCCAATAGGAAGAGACAATAGACCCGGAGATGGACGAAGATTTTCTACTAATAGTTTACTTGTCCTTAAATTGATGAATTATTATTATCGGAGAAACTAGAACATTCCTGACCGTAGAAAACGATAAGAATTATGAGCTATATATGGAACAATATAAATAATGGATATGATGAGTCCCTTTTGTTACTTTGAAGTATCGGTACATTTAAGTTCATCATCATCATTATCATCAGCCTATCTTAGTCCACTGCTGGACATACACTGGACAAAGGGGGGTTTATGCCCGTAATCTCCACATTTAAGTTAATAGTATTATTTTAAAAGCGTGAGTATTATCGTTTCTCTATCATATTTTCACTTCGGGGTATATATCTATATACTGGTAGACTGGCTACATTAACGGCAGTAACTAGCAACGGCGATCTTTTTCAGTGACAGTCTTTTGTAGAGGCCGTCTTTCTCAGTGGCAGTCGTTTTCTATGGCAAACACACTAGAAAACTTGTTACACAGCCTCATGGACAATTTTAATCCAGTTTAAATTAAAATTAATTTTATTTTATATTGGAAACTTCTATTTTTTGCCAACCCTAACAATGACTAGTATCTAGCTAGTTAGCCTTTGAGAAGCTAATGACTGGTTGATGTGTGCAATTGTTCGTAACTCGTCAACCACTGGACGTCATCTAGCGTTCATTTGTTGCTTTTAAATAAACGAGGGTTACTTTGTCAAGGGTCCATTTATCAGAAATGTTTCACAGACTCTACTATTTTTAATAGAGTCAAGTAGTACCAGAATAGCTAAAATTCTAACTTAAAATAAATAAAACTATACTATACTCTTTTAAATATTAAATTTTAATAAAATGTCGTCTACAGTAGCGCTTATAGTCCAGATGACGATGCACATCATACGAGATCAGTAGAGTGAGGAACGCTGTCACGTTTCTAGTACCATACCGCGAGGCGCAGACACGTTAAGCCGTCGTTGCCGGATGTAGATGTAAATTATAAACATTCACGTTTCAAAAACATCTTAAAGCTATTATTTATACATGAAAATAAATCATAGATACCTTTCAATATTTATAATTTTTTTTCTGCCCACGGCTCTTCAATAAATGCAGGTAGAATTACATGTAATAGTAATAACCTTAAAAACACAAGAACAAAGTTTTTTCCTTTAATAAAGAACAATGTAATATAGAGGCTTAGTGTAGAACAACTTATGTTATTGAACGTATTCTTACTAATACTTTGTTCGGCAATTTCAAAAACAATTAAGTTACTCATTACAGTAGATGGCCACATCCTAATTTTTAAAAGAAGAAGGGCCTCCTTGGGTACAACTTAGAATAAGAAAAATAAAACCACCAGAATCGAGACCTGTTTCTACTAAGATGAAAACTGATCTCTACAGCGACTACACGGACCAAGCCGAACTTTTATTCTGATGGCCAAGAGCATCAGTACTCCAGCAGTCATCATGAGAGGGTCTTTTGGATGACGTATGTTACAAAAATTTTTTCTTATTTTTACTACATAACATATAAAGTAAGTGTCCTGAGTGTGTGCACGTTTTTATTCTTAATCTGGCTTTTGCGTTATCAGCAGCACTGAGCTATAAGCGCACTGATACCCCTCTAACTTGATACGTACGAGTATAACGCTAAGAAATGCTAAATAATTTGCGATATCAATTAAATGCTCTAATGATGCGAAATGAATTCGTTTCATACTCATGACTTCGCGTGCAAGACGTTATACACAATGAAACCGATTTGTTTCCATATTTCAATACACTGTTTTAATGTACTTTTTAGTACTTTATTCTTATATTTTTATTATTGTAGTGTTAATTGGACTAATGTTTTTGGGTATATAAGATTTGTACAGCATAAAACTACTATCGTTTTTAGTGTAGTAAGGTCTAGTGTAATAACATTATTAATAATATATTATTAACTATTTGACCTACTACCCACCATCAAGTAGACTAAAATAGACTTATATACTTATCACTTACTTACTTATCTTTGAATTTATATTTGGTGCCTGACATTATAAAGTTGTAAATGTGAGGCGTTAATATTTTTCCTATCCAAAAGCTTTTACATCTAATATTCAAAATTGATGACATTTATTAAGAATGAATGAGATCGCCATAAAGATTTCGACGCCATTTTGGGCGTAATAAAAACCCATAAATTGTTTATGGATATCTATAAATAAAAAAATAATGATATAATGTTTTGTTGTACGCTTTTAGGGCTAAACATCTGCATATATTTGAGAACGAAGAGGATACAGCGACGTCCTTGGGGAAGCAATTACAATGTCAGATAGAACTTGGATCGTAATAGGAATGTCTACAGATAAACTTAGTGCAACTTAGTAGGACTTTTGGGAAGACTTCTGTTTGTTGTCGTTTTCTTTGTATAGAAACATTACACAAGTACCTACAAATATCATTTGTAAAAGTAGAGAATGAACTTCCACCCACACTGGCTTTAGTCCGAGGTTTGTAAATAATTAATTGTTATGATACAAAAATGTTTTATTTAAGTAAGTCATGCTATTATGGAAATAAATCGAGGCCATAAATTATGACCGATGCCATATATGAGAAAACCACTCAAATTATTTCATCTATCAAATTTTTTGTACAATATTTGTATATTTATATATTTATTAAGTTGCACCAACAGAATAAACACTAGCACATTTGATACATCAAACCTTATCAAGTTATTATCGCTACTATAAATGTTATTATTCTGAAATGTTTCGTTAATACCAACAGTTTCCATGATATAAATGATAAGCTGACATTCCATTTAAAAATCAAATTTCTCTCTGACATTCTAAGTGGTTCTTTAATGGAATACTTTTAGTTTTTACATATCCTATGAAGCGTAGTCTAGATTCATGGAACACTATTTTGAAGAATTAAAGTCATATTATCTTATATTAATGAAAAATAGCTCAGCAGGCTTCACACGTGCTGGAGAATATTCTTTTTCTTTTGTTTTAGAGATACCTCAGTGTTCAACAGTGTAAAGACAAGGTTGGTAATAATGAACATTTTTAAAAATAAGTTACCCATATTTGACATTCGAGGTTGTGTTCTTGACCCTTGGGTTCAGATTTTGCACTTTGTGTACAATAGAAAAAGCTAGACAACTCCGATAAGTATAGTAAATTATGGTGTAAGGTATTGGGCGGAGAGCCTGTTCGAACCAGACAGTGCTAATAATAATGAATATAGATATATACATTTCTACTCACATAGTTCCATAAACAAGTTTCCACCGAGACACAAAATAAAAACTTCAAACACAAAATAAAATCAAAATTTTATCCTTGATATTTGTTTATTTATTTACTCTTTATTGCATGCCATGAACAGGCACAAACCAAGGGCGAACTTAATGCCTAGTGGCATTCTCCATCAGGCAATCCTTGGAGAACAGTATGACGAAAAATGAAAAGCCAGGTTCAAAAAAGAAGATAAAATAGAGAAAGACAGAAAAAGAGGTAATAGTATAATATAATAAATTTTGTTCAAAATTTTCTGCCATTAATGCCTTTAAAATTGGTTTAACAGGCCAAAAATATTCTATATCTACGTAACTACTCTGTAATAATTGAATATTAGAGTAAATCCCTAGGCATAATATTATAATGTCACAACTCGTGGTGCATAAAGATATCTGTGATGTCTCAGACAAGCTTGCTGTATATTGCATATGGGAGTTAGGGAGTCTAGTTCAATTTTCGCGAAAATGTCGCCTGTAAATGCATAATATTATGTGCACTAGTTCTAAGCTCCTATTTTTTGATGGTAATTTAACCTTTAATATATTTTTCAGTTTTTCAAATGAATTTTTTATCTTATACTCGTCTCTACCATATATAGAGCACGGAAAGATTTATCATAAGATGATAATGTTTCAATTTCTGATACCTCTACACCCTCCCCCTCTCCCACATATTTGAGAGTCGACTCTACTACAACTAGGTATATCGCTGCCAAAACCTGAATTCGTAATACTAATTAGAAGCTGATTGTCGTTGGCGCTGATCTTAGATGATGCCAACAAAATAACATGCCAAATGTGCCAATCTGTAGGTGTTAGAGTTTTGGAGAATTCGTAGAGATTAAATTACCTTGATTTGTTACATATATTATATGGAGAGTTTGGTTGTCACTGCCAAAATAGTTTAGTGATAAATAGCGAAATATTTAAAGAGGTATGGCTATTGAAAGTATAGAAAAGAGTCAGTGGAAATAGAGATGATGGTGATGTTTTACACTACCGATGATTGGGAATCACTGAATTATTTCCATAGGAAGAAACAAACTAAAGAACCAACCGAAGGGCTTCATTATCTATAAACTCTCTATCTTCACGCCTATCTCTTGCATGTTTACTTTATAATTCATTTCCAACTATTTTCAACAACATTGGGTCCAATTTATCTAAAATTTACAGTGATATGCTTCTCATTTAACATGAATTATAGATCTCTACTTAATTATTATTCTGTCCTTGGGCTGTCTCTATTTTCGCCAAAAAATGAGCCAAAGTATCTAGTCCGACCGGTACGTCTCTACATATAAAAATTACTAAAACAAATCATGCATTATTTTTACGTTTTTTCCTCCTTAGACATTAAATTTTGTATTTAAGTGGCATTAAAAATAAGTGAAATTTCGTAAATAGTGAGATATATATAAAAATAAAGAACGTCGCGGATTACATAACTCATAACATTAATCGTTTTGTTAATTGTTATAGTAATAATTATGATTTACGGTTTGGTGTAATAAAGTTCAACAACGCTTACAGCGTAATTAGAAGTTGCTTAATTTTACAAAAGCTTTTAAATGTAGCGATTTAGTTGCTGAATTGGTCAGGAATTAGGACAATCTTATTCATGAATCAGAGTGAGTAAAAAGTATGTTCCTATTTCAGGAATATTTTATTCATCATCATCATCTACATAGATGTCCATTTTGGCCATAGACTTCCATTAATCGGGGCCACTCTTTCCGGTTCTGGGCCTTCCAAATCCAGCAATTTCCTGCTGTCTTCTTCAGGTCGACAGACCATCTGAGAGGTGAGCGACAATAATATTGTATTCATTTTTAAAATATTATTAATGAAATCAATAGTTTCAGAGATAAACGTAACTTTTTTTTCTTAGAAATTAAGAAAAAAATGTATTTATATACTTACTCTATTGTAGTTTTCATTCTTAATTATATAATGTGATTTTTGTCATTTAAGTGAAGTTATTAAGCCATTAATTCATTTAAATAATAAAGCAAATTTTTAACGATTTTGATGTGGAATTGATTTATATAAGTATTTATTTTAATTACCACGAAACTTTGGACAAATTATGGTCTATACTGTGATGTTAAATTAATAAACCAAGGCCATTACCTACGGTGAGGATCATTGAACCATTAATGGGATTTTTAAGAAACTAATAAAATAGCATTAGTAGCTTTTTTTGGAAAACCAGCTAACATCAAGGTACAGAATAATATTGATCGTAGGCAAAATCTGAACAAAATGGAATTTAAAGTGTTCTCGTCAAAAATCAATCGTTTCGTTTTTTAAATCTTATATTCTTTATTTACTTTACACACAATCAAATAATTATAATTTATTTACAATTATTTTTATCATTATCATACTATTTTCGTACATATATATACCATCGTACATTGCTGGACATAAGTGTATCCCAAGATGTGTTATAAAACTGGGACCTCTTATGACGTAATAAATTATGAAACAATATGTATACATGTACACATTAAATTATATAAAGTTCGCTACAATTTATTGCGCAAACTCTACAAAAATAAATGGCCAATATCGAAGCGTAATATGTAGAGCAGAGTTACCGCGACGCGTCATGACTTATGAGGATTGTTCAAGTAGTTTGTTGTTTGTTAATTTGATAGTTTGCGATGGTTTCCCGTTGCAAAACTTAACCTCCCTCGGGGCTAACCACGCCTACGCTACACATCCTTTGAAGTATTTCGTACAATATGTTAGCTTTGTGAATATGAATTATTTCGCTGTGTATGAAGTAGTTTTGACTTTAATGACCATTATAATGTAAATAAAGCTAAGAAACAATTATATTTGACTTTCGTTTGTGAAATATGTTTTGGTGCATTGAATAATTTTGCGTGTGATAAAAGTTTATGTAGAGTAGGCTAATAGTTTGTGACCGATATATAAAGTTTTAAGGCAAATTTAAAGTATAAAGTATACATTTTTCACTAAAGTAGTATATAACAAAAATAAAAATAATAATAATCAACGCATTTATCATTCTACTGTTCAAATATGGGCCTCCTCTCATATTGAGAGGATTAAGGCCGTAGTCTGCGATGCTGGCCAAGTACAGGTTGGCAGACTTCGCACACCTTAGAAAATATATATTTTTATAAATTCAAAGGTGTATTTTCCATTAAGGATACAAATATTTAAACGACAAATCTATTTTTTAATACGGTATTTTACATTTAAATTATGAAAGTTAGTCGTAGCAATGTCACGTGTTTTCCTTATTTGACGTTGAAAAGGAATGTGTTTTTGCATGAAAATATTCATTATAATGTTAAATGTGATTTATTTAACATTATCTTTACAACAAATAATTTCTGCGAAGAAGCCTGTGACCATTAGTTTAACGACAAATAGGCTTCCAACGATGAAGGCACTAGAAATTTTCATTTATCACAAAAGATTTATATTTTTTATTCTATTTTCAAATTTATTCCGCGGCCGTTGAATCGTGACGTCATAAACTCCGTTGTTAGGAGGTCATTTGTAAACGAACGTTATGTCACATGCTTATTTGAATAAGTTGTACCGCCAGCGCCTCAGCGCGGTGTTTCGTAAGAACTCAGATAGAGTCGTTATTTATTCAAAAATTTTCTCGAACATTCTTTGTTTACTACAACGAACATATTATACCTACAGTATGTAGAAAAAATATTTTAGCTTTGACTTGTATGCGTTATGAATATACATGTTGCATTGTCAAAATAATGTTAACATCTTATGTATAAAATTCTCGTGTCACAGTGTGTGGTTGAAGTCCTTCGAAACGGCTCGTCCGATTCTCACGAAATTTTGTGAGCATATTGAGTACCTAGGTCTGAGAATCGGCCAACAACTATTTTTCATAAACCTAAATGGTAAGGGTGGTCCCACCCCATATACTTTTTTTAATGAAACCCATTTTAATCAACTGATTGTAATTTCACTGTTGGAACATGGGTCTCCTCTCACATCGAGAGGGTTACAGACCACAGGGTCTGCCACGCTGGCCAAGTGCGGGTTGGTAAACTTCACACACCTTTGAATTTTTTTTTTATAAATGTTAAGGTGTGCAGGTTTCTTCACGATGTTTTCCTTCACCGTTAGCGAGTGATATTTAAATTTAAAACGCACTTTTGTAAAGAGGTGCGCGGCATGTTGAACCCTACTTCCCCGGAGTGAGAGGCTAAATTTTTAACCACTGGGCTATCACTGCTGCTCACTGTCTATTTTAATCCACATATACTCCGAATGTTTGTTTAGAACGTGAATGCCTTAAATGCGACATTAAGTAACGTTTAACATTGGCTTAGTTTGATAACCTTCTAGGGACTGCATTGATCAGTCGTGCAGAGTCACGGGTTCGATTCTAGAGCCGTCATTTTTTATTATCACATTCATTCTGCAATTCGATCCAACTACGCCTACTGCACCTATTGCCACATTATGAATTCGAGTAGTCGCGAACTAGTATAGCGTGCCCAATTGAATTGATGCTTGAATTGAAATAAACAATACAGCGTCGAATACGATTTCAATATTCGAATATCATTTATCTGTGCTTATGAATATTCAATACGATTCATTAATAAATGTTACGCAGTGCTGAACCTATTAAAAAAGTTTCCATTAATTTTACGATTTAGAATTACGATACATCGATGTATATGTGATGTGCGCAATTTTAAATATCCGATTAAGTGATTCTATTAAATTTAGAGAAAGTTTAATTGTTTGTTTTTGTGAAGTCATGTGTTTAAGCCCTTATGAGAACAGTTTACAGTTTAATATTTTGTATCTGTGAATAATGCTTTATTGTATTAATAAATAAACTTGTAACATTACGCCTGTAATCCACGAAGAAGTAGGCAGAGAATTCTTGTACACTCCCACGTTTCACCAGTCGCGTTTAAGGTCCCATGGAATAGATGGTGAGCCTATTGTCATGCACCAGGCACAGATCTAGAGTCTGGGTTACTACTAGAAATTCTAAATTTAAAAAATCCAATAGTACCCGACCTGAGATTTCAACCCAAGACCTCCCAATCGGCAGTTGCGCTTGCAACCGCTAGACCAACGAGGCAGTCAAACTATACATACATACTATAGATACGTATATAATGGCTCAAACTATACATATATACAATGACCCATACAAACATGCGCAATGTTACTTTTAATTGTAATTCGAGAGATTTTTTTAAAAAAAAGGGTCTTAATTGGTGCCTGATAACAATTATTAAGCCATAGGAGAAGTATTTTGTGGAGTTATCAAACTGCTACCAAAAATATATCTCAAGGTGGCTCATAGAACTAAAGCTCTCCCCAAAGAACTAAAGTGGCTAGTCACTAACTTGTATTCAATTCTTTGCTTTTGCTTAAAAAATATGAGTAAGCCACTAGTATATCAATAACGGTGGGATGACGATCTGCGAAAAGCTGCAGGCAGATGCTGCATGGGACAAGCCGAGGACAGGGCGCGATGGCGCTCATTGGGGGAGGCCTATGACCAGCAGTGGACAGAGATGGGCTGATGATGATGATGATGATAATGATGATATCAATAACTATATTACACATATAATATGTCACTAAGGTACCAAAACGATTGTTATAGTTAGTAAGAAATCAAACTGAGAATCCATATTTAGTATTCCGCACAAAATCTAATCTCAGTCGCATTACATTTGCATCGAATAAAATATAATTCTTCCATAATTTACACAAAGACGTGATATTTCTCCGAATATCCTGTTTAAAATATATATACAAATTATAATTGTTTCCGCTTTGGGTGGAAAAAATATCGTCCCCAAGAGCGGGCTAACGGGCTACCGTAGTAAAATTCGACTCTGGTTCATAGATATATGAAATAATAGACATTCTTTGATATATTTCACGTTATTATCAAGAATAAACCTTTTATCTTTCCACTATTGGATGCAGAACTCTTTTGAAAATGAAAGTGTCAAGGCCTTACTCTACCACGCTGGACAATAGCCGGCTGATAGACTTCACACGATTTAGAGAATGTTAAGCAGAGAAGAGAAGATGAATAGGTTTCTTCACGGTCTTTATCTTCACCGTCAAAGTTAGGGACGTTTTTATTTTAAGAGTATACTTAATTTTTCTTATGAAAAGTTGAATACGTCAGGATTTGAACCCGGGCCTCCAAATTTTAATATAGAATCCTAAAGCATTAAGTATTACTTGATGTTTTCAGTCAAACATGCAACAACGCATTTTTTACCTTATTAGATTTTTATCTTAGTAAACGTTACTTAATTCCGAGTTTCACATACGGTAGAGACGTTTAATTTAAATCTAAAGCAATTAAGTAGAGATAGAGTCGTTACGAGAAATGGTTTCGTTATGCTCTACATCGTATACAATATCATGAGAAATCATCAATTGCACGTGTTTCATGTTGCATTACTTTGGGTATATGTTAAAATAGTAATATTTGACGGTTGACTGGTTTGGTCATTAATTTAAACTTTACACATATTCTCCATTAGGCTTATCCTGTATACATAAGCACAAATTATAAGTTTTTGTGACAGTTTTCTTCGAAAACTATCCTAGTATATTTAACCGTTATTCGAACAATATTATTATTTTTCTTATGTTATATTAATACGTATAAAAAGTTTATTGACTCTACAAAATTTTAACCGCTTAACGAAAACAAGTAATGAAAAATAGAGTATAGCGTTTTTGCCGTTTCTATTTGTTCCCACGTCTGCGCACCATAGAGTCAAGATAAACAGAATTCCGTCCACACTTTTGCCCTACGCACGTGCCCTGTTTACCGAACTGTGCCCTGTTAACAAGAGAAGTAAGGACTCACACTTTCCTTTTTGTCTTTTTGCGAAAGTGCTCGTTTAACATTCACGGCCAGTCAACTCTCTACATATTGTTACGCCGGCGATAAGGCCTTATTTCTGGCGCAAAAGGCTAAAATTGATATTTTGGAAGGGTCATCGCTTTGACCATGATATTGTTGACATTACATTATTTTCTTAGTGGCCAGCTTTAAATAAGGGCTATTTTATTCA
>DWEC01000257.1:0-18897 GCA_018245735.1 Microceris miodesmiata
AATATTATAAAACTTTTTATTTTTAATAATATGTAAATAAAATAAAAATACGCAATAGAAAATATTGAAGTTTTGGTTACCGACCCTTTTTCTTTGCGGTTCAGTGTATTAAGGTGTAGTTTCTTATTTTGAAACGTTCATTGAAAGATTAACAAAATATTAACTTCATTATATATGCACAGGGCTGAATTCACGGATCATTTCGGGATGGTTCGACTAGTTTCGAACCTAGACGAGGTTTTTCTTCATGAGCGCCCGCCGACTGCATCGAGGTCGCACAATAGTTTCAGCCAGTACATACATATATGTATAATTATGTTGACTAATATGATACTCAGGAGAAATTTCATCGTAAAAAGATAAACCAAAGATCACCTGAGAAAATTTACCCACATCTACAAGTTTGCGAAAATACTCTTTGCTCTGTGTCTATTTTGTCAGATAAAATAAATCGCCTTCGCATTTCGCTCCTCTTATGACTAAGGCAGCAACCTTAGATAGCTTTTAGCGCGTTACACTGTAACGACGGTATTGACGTGCATTAATTATAGGCGGAGCATGCATTAAATGGGCTATTGTTGATTGACTTCCTTGTCCAGCTGTGGGATTACAGTATTTCAACTGAAATAAACGTAGCAACTATTACATAAAGGACGATATCTCATATGACGGCCCACAAACTCTTATCATAAATTGTGATTCACTTTAGATAGGATTATATTATCATTTGAAAATGTATAAACTTCGAAAGTCAACAAAAATATCAAGTCCGCAGCATGTGTTTTTGTACTATGGATATAAATATATCTTCTCGCACCTAATATCCTTGTGTTGTCGCAAAACTAAATTAAGTAAGAAATTATAATGAAAATGTATGGTTGTGTACAAGTAATTACATATATACTTTTTGCTCGTTAACAAATTAAGGAAAGCTCAGAGAACTTTTAATGAAATTATTTCTTAAACGTTACACAGTGTTTAATACGTTTGTATTACGAATTTATTAGGGGGTGATAAACTGTTGGAAAATGTTTATAAGCAAGATAAAATTGTGTCGGTTGTAAAGAGGGAGAAAAGGCCACTGAAAAGTTTTAAGTAAACACGAAATATGGTAGATATGTACGTACTACGTATACATATGGTAGGTAGGTTCAGTATATGCATGTATATTTAATTTACCGTTAAATATAATAGGTAAATCCTTATAATAAATGTACGTATGTATACTTTAATTATGTTTAGTCTCGTGTTCAATAATGGTAGGTATTTGCTTTGATGAATGAAATCAACTTACATTTCAATTCGTTTGACATCAAAGCAGATTTGATTCGGTTTCATGACACGACCTTGGCCACTTTTATAAATATGTATGTCGTATTTTTACGCGTAAAGATATAACATCGAGTACACCAATCATTATTTTACACACAATTCTCAGCCAAACACGCGTTAGAAGGAATTCATGTCTGTTACCTTTTTATCTATAATCTAAACAAGGCAAAAAATTAGGACATTTATTCTACAACCGAGTTGACGTCTCTAGAGCTTCTTTTACTGGGAAAATGAAGAAAAAAATACCCGGTTTATTTATATGAAAAAATGTAAAAATAATAAAGGGAAGAACATAATTTAATATATCCGACCATGTAAAATCCTTTGTTTAACATCACAGCGGTGATATTTCCATGATATTGTTGCGGCTCCCGCGGGACGCTCTGTTTCGACGACGATGTGCCTGATGAAATATGATCCGTACTCTCTCGCTCTCTTTATATAGCGGTATATTTTTGTAAATTGGAGCAGTTTGAGCTACTATATGGCTGAAGCTGTAGCAGATTACAAGCACTGTACATAAGTAATTTAGTAAGTCCGGGCATTTCCTTGTTTCTGAAAGCGCACAGCGACCAATTTATCCGGATCTCTAACGTGTACCGATTTATAGAAGAGTGCTTTGAAGGCGTTCGTGGTGGTTTTGAAAACTACCTATAAGACTTACTAAGACTTACCAGTAGACTAAAGGTTAAAGATTGGACAGTTTAAATTTGACGGTTTACTTCACTTTCGTAATCGTTTAATTCCGGTTCCTAGTGCCTACGTGAAACTAAGAAGACAAGATTCGTAAAGAACATCTGCAAAGGATACACTCTAATGGAGGTAACTATAAAACACTGCTAGACTATTTTGTGATTAATGAAGTTTAATTACAAATCAAATAATATGTTTAAGAATTAAAATATATGTATATATATGAATATTTGCTTGAAATATGAAATAACAATATCAATCACAATTATGAAACTATTTATACTACAAAATATTTTAACTACTAATTATTTATTTCATAATTTTGTAAAATCGCTATGAATGACCTCCATTAAAACCCACATAATTATTTTGATAGACTGTTCAAATTGGATATTTGTCACGAAATAATTCAACATTTTTATATTAATGAAAACATAATTGCTATATCATGCAGCGAGCCATGAGTCGAGCATGTTACAATAACGAAATACAAGATAGATAATATCCTTCGAACGCACACAACAATCATTTGAATACACGCTCTGCGTCGGAGCAATCAAGGGAGCGAAATGTTGCTATTGTATGTAAATATGTTATATTTTCCATTTGTTAATACAAGGCTGGAGATTAGCCAGCGTGTGGTGAGGGCGTGTGCGGCTTGTGGTGCGTTGGTTCCGTCTGGAGGTTCTGGAACCTCTTTCTGTCTCCTCTAGGAACTATGACTGCCTCTCAATCACAGAGGATTTAAGCATTATTTATTTTGTTGAATTATTTTGGAAGTTTGGTAAAAAATAATTTAAAATTTGAAAATTTTAATTTTTAAAATTGGCTTTCATCATGAACAAGGCCTATGTTTTATAATTAATTTGGAACTTCGGTTTTTTTAATGCAGGCAAGTAACGCACAAATTTATTGTCACATGGTCGATTGTGTATTGTTTTGTGTGACATCACATATCCAAGATTAATCTTAACATTCGGAATAATCTAGCCATACCTCGCATCAGGACCGAGAGGACTGCACTCTAGGGAGGTACTTGTCTAAAATATGAAATCATATGAACATTCTTTCAACAAAATATAAATGTAGACATAAACAAGCACGGTTACAAGAGTTGGTAATTAATCATTATCATTAATAAAGATTTAGTATCATAAAAGATATTCTAAAATATTTATCTCACAGTAAACAAATATTTTGAACATAAACCAAAATGATCATACAAAAACATAAATATAAAATTTGTACATTATTTCTGTCGACGTTGAAGTTTTTTTATCTTAAAAGACGGAAACTATATAAGAATCAAAAGAGGTACTTCGCCACACAACATTCGTACTAACGACCAATTTATTTGAACAAGGTCTAAGTAAACAATATTAGTTCCGATAACAAAGCTAAGGCCTCACGAGACACAATGCCATACGACAACATATTTTCATTACAAAAGACACTCAAGCTCTCCCCAACCATCACAAATGTCACAATTAGCTAATGAACGCTTGAAAATTCAACGAACTGTATATTATATGTTCATACAATATGTTCATGTCTTGGAAAAAAGGTTGGCCTTTCAATGAATATTCTATGATACCGGACACATACAAGTATAACCCAGGAATTTTCAAAACAAGGATGAATACACTCTTCCTAGGCATGAGTGCTCCATGTTATGACGCATCTGTGGTTGCCATTGGGCGAGATCGCGGCCCGATTCGAGATGCGGACGAGATAGCCTATCGTATAATATAAAAAATATATCTGATGGCAATGACTCAAGAATATGTCCTCGAAGAATGACATAGATATTCTATGTCATTTCGAAACTGTTCGAAGTACACATTTCTGATAAAGAAAACTGTAGGAGTACGCTTGCGATACTGGTGTTCATTCCATTGTCCCACAAAATGGATGACCATAAAACTTTATTCACAACTAACCTAAGGGTTCAAATCACAAAACGAATTTATTAACATCTCTGATAGTAAAATAATGTTAGTTGAATAATAACTTATACAATCTTTCACAAAAATAATACAATCCCACTGAGTATAGATTTTTAAATTAACAACTAACTTAATGTTTTTTATACCATTTTTAACAATGACCGTAAAAATAGCCAATGTCAAGTAATTTAATAGGGTTTTCTTTTTTAATGGAATCCAAATTTTTCCTATACTGTGATCACACATTGTATGTATTCAATATTATTGTATGTAAACGTAACTTTGTCCCAACGAAATTGGTAGCGATGCGCCCTTATAATGTTATTAATAGGGAGGAATATGTTACATCGGAATAACTGCGCCCATTAAATATGTACATTATTACGCCGGTTAATTTGGCCGTGTTTACCTATCTGTCATATTGGGTACATACTTACTGTTCTAATTTTCGTATGTTATTCTATAATGTCGTTAAATATTGTTTGTGATTCCCATAGGAGACAACAGATATTACCAGCTGACTTCGGCTGGGGCTTTGGTCTTGTTTTACTAGACACCAGTGTAATGGCTTGACACTTGACCACCGTCACAATATGCTGTTTTCTTTAAAGACCACAATATATCTCGATCGGCAACATATCGTTCGGCAATATATCGTCCTACAGCGACTCGGAAATCTTAATTTTCTTTATTAAACATATAATAAAAAATTGTTTTAGTTTAGTTAAACATTTTAATTTATTAAGTTTAGGCTTAAAACATTTACAAATGTTAACATTTTTGCACCTGTACTATGAATGTAATTGAACCTTTAAGAAAAATTGACTATTAGGAACTTACAATTATTTTACAAATTGGTACGATTATACATACATCGGACGATTTTTGAACAAAATATAATTTTGTTTACATTCAATATAATATATTCGAACGCAAGCTCAAGATACGAAAGGCACGCGAAGAGGAAAGATCAGAATACAATACTCCTAAAGGAACAACATTGTAACATTTCACAGATGAAATAAGCGATGGGAACAATACGGAATTATTTCACGATACCTTTATGGGCCATCGAATATCGGATTTATCGTCGATAAATCATTTATACCCCTATCTACTTATTATATTGGTTTCATGGGCCAATGATATTGCGTTACATTACTCGCCTAATAGAGTTCGACGACAAAGACGTCTTTTGCTATATATTATTTATATTCGTCCTTGACTTTATCAGCGTCTATTCGACGAGCCGTTCGACACGTGAGCCATTATCCCAGTCCATCATGCAAACAACTCACTTGGCCGGCTCGCAAAAACATGAAAGATGATACCAAGTGGGTATGGGGATTTGGTGTTTTTATTTGTGATTATTCTTGACATTTATCTCAAGAGGTACGCCAGCATAAGTCGTTAGTTTTAAGGTAGAAGAATAAGCCGTCCGTCCTTTGAAAAGTGCTGAGGTACGACTTGTTAGTAAAATTTTGCATGTGGTTCACGTGAAAAAGCACTACACCTACATCTATTCCTACGGAGAAGCAATTTGTTATTAGAACAGTTTGTGTTTCAGATTGAAGGGTATGATTGTACGTCCACATACATGCATATCACAAATATTTTATGTTCCCATGTTATATCCGAGCCTGTCATTTCAGTTATCTGGAATAACGATTATCTGAAACCAACCTCAAAAGCACAGATAGTAATTATAACTAGACTAATGTAATCTGTAATATCAGGCCTGAGCAGCAAAAATATAAAAAAGTCAAGTGAGGCGAAGAAAACAAGTCCTCCTAGCGCTCCAATTCATAATTTGCAGTGAAACCTAATTTTCTTCTTATAAATTTCTCTCTCCACACTTCAATGTACAAAATGTTCTCACCTACAGTAGACCGAATGGAATCCTCCATTACCAAATCACACAAACATATTATTCTCCGATCACGTTTTATCAACTAAAGTGATGAATAAATACACTGATAAAACCAATCATAAAACTGAATACGAGCACTTAGCTTATTGCATTCTTGTCGATTATAATTTAGGAGAATACGTGTGAACAGTATTAGCTGATATATATAAAAATCGATAAAGGTATGTTTGTCGATTGTCCTATGTTTAATAAGCGAAATGACTGAGTTACTTGAATTAACTCATTACACGACAATAGAAATTTGCTTTATGAAGAAAATTATGAGAGAATTTATGGAAAAACAACTTGATTGGGCAACATTTTTAATTAACATATATGTGTGCCTGCGATGACAGTCCCGGTTGGCGGGCCTCCGTGTGCACGGGGCATATGGCCAGCACCGTCCGCCACTCGCCTTACTTTAGCATGTGCGCACGCGTCGCTTTATGCAAAAATAAATTCAGTCCGTTTACACAGTGTCTTTGCATTTGTTAAGACCCCCAGCTCACAACTGGAGCTTAGCATTCAGACATTTATGTATTAGATTCAATCACTAACACGAATAGCATGTAATATTTTTGGAACATAGTAAATTGATTGTCGTAAGCAACTTGGTACTAAGCCAACCGCTGCTTATTTACCAGTTGGTTATATTTATAAAAGAGAATAGTGGTTTAATAAGCGTGAGCCAGTTGTTGGCGAACTCCTATTATTGTTGTAAACAGTAAACTGTGAATGAATGCAAATCATTTCCACAGTTTTACCAGGTTAACGGTATAATAAAGTGGGGACATGAAAAAAACACTACACTTAAAGTGCCCCACGCTGGGCTCCACACTCGAGAAATATTATTAATTAGCATACGTTACGTTTTACTCGTTGCACGGCATTAAATGCAAAGTTTTCACTGCATACAAGAATGCATTTTGCTTAATGCGCTCTTTGCTTATTTACGTTTATATATGTATATTACAGCTATCATATCTGTTTAAATATATTACTATAGTTATTGAAGCAACTGTATAAAACATGTGATTGTTAATTACAGGTGATACGCGGTCGAGATGTGGTCAAATAGAGTTTGTAACTCGCCGGCCGCGTTGGTAATACAGTTGTAAGGAAGATGCTTTGAGAGAAAGAGAATACTGATGTCAAAATGAGGAAGAACATGTTCCGTTAGTTCGGACATGATAAAATAATGGCTGATGAAGTATGCAGATACGCAAAGGATACAGAATATTCATGGACAGAGGTGCCGAGGGAGACCAAGGCTCACCTATATTGACCAAATAAATCAAGTTTTGACTGATGGGGAAGTAAGAAGTCTCAGAAATCGGGATGCATGTAACAAGAGAGTGATGAAGCACAACCTATATGTAAAGGGCATGACCGGTATGTATATTCGGCACTCCATGCACTCTGCCTACTCCGCAAGGAGCCCCGCGAGCGGATATACTTATATTTATGTATGTATGTTAATTACATTATATGAACCTGTGGTGCAACAAATAAATTTTAATGTTAATTTGAATAGCAAATTACTAAAATGCACAAACAGTTCTCGTTATATATATTCGGAATATAGTGGTACCGACGGACGAGTTAAATATGCGGTCAACAATAAACAAACACAAAATGAATTCCACATATTGTTAGTATATTAACAATTTCATAAATCAGTAATTTGAGTGCAAAAATTGTAATATTCACGGCACCGCGTTGGGCGCCAGCCTGTCCCGTGTGAAAACACACGTTACTGTGTGCACGATATGGTGTTTAAACAACACGTAAATGAGATGCAACGGCGAGATGAATTTAGTTTATGAACTATGGATATTTTTAAACCAGCTGCCGCCTCATTATTTCAAACATATGAGTATTTAATATCTTGTGAGGCAAAGAAAATTTAGTTTTTATAATTTATAACATCAATTAAATTTATTTTGTATATACGATTCATATATACTACTGTCAAATATAATCAAAAATAAATCAAATAATAATTATATATAATATTTAACCATATACGAGTAAATAAATTTTGACATTTATGATTCTATTAATGCTTCCAATCATAATTTTATTTTTTACTTTAAGTCCATCATTACCAATTAACCAGTTTACGATGCTTTCGTTCAGATACAAATATATAAACCTGTTCACCGTTTACACCTGTTGGCAACTATAGCCTAACTTTTAGACAAAATCAGTCGTAGAAAAGTTATCATGAAAGTCAGAAGTCTAATTTTACCAAGAATCTGTAGGGATAGTATGATTACAAAAAAGTTATCTAGCTGTCGAAATTTACTTAAACGAGTTTATGAACATTCTGTTAAAAAATACTTCAAAGCACAGCATCATTAACACAATTTTGCATGTGTTGCCGAAATTTAGCTAAACGAGCCCGACCGTTCCGTCGGCAGAAAAAGTTCACGAGCAACCGTTGAAAGTTAAAAACAATGTTGCCACGGATTCATCAGCGGGGAGGAGGCTATTATATGAAACCGCAAAATAGTTTTAGTACTGCTATTTATACGTGCATAGAGCGTCGTAATCCGCAGTGAAAGCGGGAGATTATAATAAACAGTGGCAGAATAATAAACACCGTTCTGAAACGTAGCTTACAGTTGCGCTATTTTGTATGCAAAATATGAGAAATTTCAAACTGAATATATTTTTGAATCCCCTATTCTCTTGCCGTCAGTGAAGTTCTAACAGTGCATAAGTCATTTTTGGCGGGTTTGATTTTTTGGTGCCGTTCGACGAAGAACGATCACAGACATACATTTGACCGATCAAAAATCAAGTAGTTAAATGTCGCCATATTTTAGGTAACATTTAAAGTTTTCTATAATATTATCTAAGACGTGTAAAATTTACCAAGGAGTACTTGAAAAGATTCGTATCCAAGTGTGGAACGATACAATGATTAATGATAAAGATGATTCTGCTAAAGATTGTCTTTGAGAAGGTCGCATAAAGCCTCGTAGTGCTCATTTCACCGCCTTAACACACCTTGTACACTCAAGAGTCACTGCTCGGGAGAGTAAGCAAGAGGGAGAGTAGGACCCACGATCATAACCTTATTAATGTTAATCTATGCAGTAGATATTTGGGTAACGCTGAATAAATCTGCTTAAAATGTGCAGATATAGGAATAATAAATAATACATTTCGGCTGTCAAAATGGATCAGCGTAATAGAATGAATAATATTTCGTTTCAATGGAATATCGTTTAGATTTGCTTTTCAGATTTTTAACAACTGTCCACTCATTTTTATTAAACTTTGACACGAACCATACACGGCCATCTAATTAAAAATAAAACAGGCTTAATTATTATAGTAATAATTAATCAGCTATGTGTGTACACACGCGCAGGAACATTCACACGCACGCCCTCATCCACACACACACACAAGCATATCTAAATACATACATATGTAGTTAATTAGTCTATCAATTCCCGATTCGTATCTTACAGTTTTATTTTAATTCGCATAGATATAATCAATCAAACATGAACACTACCACTGAATGAAACCACAGCTAAAAATACCAATATAATCGTACTGCTATTTTTAAGGTTTAATCAAACTCAATACGTGTGTATATCAGAATGGCATTAAGCGTTAATGCATCCGTGGGCGAATGCGAAATGATGTCGGATTAAGAGTTCACTGTCGTTACATATAAATGGAAGTTTAATGCATTAAGATAGTTACGCTGTGGAGATTACTGGTGGGTACGTAAAGTTGGTTCCTTGTTGATGTTAAAATTAAATTTCACCTTAACATTGTACATACATTCTGATATCACATATCACCGCGTACCACTATCATTCCGTAATGGACCAGCGTGCTGTAGTAAGCAATGTGGTATTACAAATATGCGTCCAAATATAATATGTATAATGTACGAACCAAAGACGGTAAAAGTATAAATATCTATAGAATATGAGATATGTACTATAAACAAATTTTTGGACTTCAGAGGAAAATAATTTTAAAGAGAAAAAAAGTATCTTTTGCAAGCTTATATGAGATTATGTAATATTGGAATTTGTCGGACGATATATCAATATAGTAAGTATAAAAAAGTATATTTTTTAAAACGTTTTAACACCGTCTCCTATTGCAATGAGAAGGCCAAAGTTAGGTCATAGTCATCCACATTGACCAAGACCATGTAGCAAGCTGTAACCACCTTAGAGAGTGTACTGTAAAATTTAAAAGCGTGATGGATCCTCGAAATATGTTTCCTTCGTTTAACACGAATTTTCATGTTCAAATTTCAACTTCAGACACACCAATATAAAACTACGAAACCTAAATCACTAGACTGAGAACTCTGTTTTTAAACCTGGCAATTATTTATTATCTAGGCACAAAGCATCGCTGGAACAGCTAGTGCTATACGAAGCTAATGAAATAACAGCTCTCAGCAGTTCGCGGGCCAATTACAATCTAATTCCATTATGCACGACAACGGACCAGTTTATCCGAGCCTTTTAGTTCCTAACGCAGACACGTCACGCCATGCTCCTCTGCTAGATTAAAACGAGCCTAGAATATTGTCAGTGGTAAATCACATCGCCTATTTCCATTATTCATTCGTATATCCTAATGATAATTAAGCAAATTCGTCTACTGATAGCGTGCTGAAGACGGGTGGAGTTGGTCTACAGAACTTTTTATTTTATAAATAAATTGCCTATATATTTATCTTGGCGGACCAGCAGACGACTCAGCTGAAACTAAGTGATACATTCGCCTATGAACTTTTTTTGACGTCATTGAAAGAGATCTATCTTAGTACGTTACTTAAACTATCCTATTGAGACTATCTCCATCAGATAAGATTTTGTACTTAGTAGTGGGCAACATAGGCAACATAGGTAAGTACACATATTTAAGTTAAGACGTCATAATAAAATTTTTGAAAGAAATCCAACCGGAGAATATCCCATATTCTACTATACGTGAGACAATAGTTAAAACAACTTCTCTTACTTGTCGTTTTGGCATAGGTGCTTGTTAATATGACCAAAGTACGTTAAAAAAAAACATACGAGTACCGTACGTGCTTGTGAATAAATTATTTAAATACGAATAAAAAGAAATCAGTAAAATATATTATGTCAAGTTAGCAACATAGAAAATTATAATGACTATTTGAAAAAAAGGCAACCTTTTTGATCTTGCGGATAAGGACGAGAAAAACATGATGGAAAGTAATTTGTACAGTCGCGAAATTGAGATACTTTTGCGGTGTGGAGGGTGCTCATTGGATGTAGAGACGGAAACGTATCGTTGAAATCCTTGAAGGCTTTCGAGGTCGAATAAATACGCGCGTACTTTGGTAGAGTACGCGGTACACTTGCGAAGTGGCTAAAATAGTAGAAGGGAGAGTAACAAGAATTGCGCAAACAAGTGAAGTCAGCGATGACTATAAAAGAAAAAAGAATTTATTATTATTATTATTACATCTCACGCAACTTTTTTCACGGAGTAGACAGAGCACACCAAGTGCCAAATGCATGCAGAAGAAGCATGTCTGGTTTGTAAGGATAGAAGTATTTATAAGGCAAATATTCACTAATATTAAATATTTCCTTTAATAAAAATGTCCAGTCGACATATTAATTTCCAGTCAATTAGTTCTGGATGTTTTCATTCAAATTTCGTGACCGTCTCGATAACAATGATATGACGGATACCGTGTCCGCTCTTTGAATAATTAACCTTTCGAATAAATGACTGACTGACTATACGAGAATAAATTAATATATATTCCATTGGTGACGGTTTATTGTGGACTATCAATTGATCATGTCGGTTACGTGTCATGCTGAACAGATTCGAATCCCGATCAGGCCTATTTGGGTTTAAACGCTTTTGAAGTGAAATAACGCTATGTCACTATATGTTTTGGTAATGCTCTAGGAATGCCTGTAAGAAACTTACGGACGCTTTCAAAGCTATATATCGTTCACCATAACAATAAGTAAAAATATAGTGAAGAAAGCTTCGCGAAAGTTCTATGATACGTTTTCTTTGGAACCTCGGATGTTTGCTTATTTTCATTTCACCAGCGTGTTTATAGCAAAATGGCTGTCCAATCCCTGTCCATAGTAAGAGAAGACCGATGTCCACCAAACGGATCGTTAAATTCTTTGACTATGAATTTCAAATGAGGTTATAATATTTGAACAATTTACGTATAATTACACATGATTCGTTCAACTTGACACTGTTGGTTACGTATTCCATTTCATAATCATTCCATTTTATAATCGTGTCGTAACAAAATATATAAACAAAATGCATTTAAAAATAACAATTGAATTTTATATGATCAGTTCATTAACGAAAATATATTCTTTTGTTGCACGCGCGCGGCGGCCGACCGGTTAATTCTTATTTACACTCATTTGTAAATGTAGACTGCAATTGGATATTTTATTGTTCTTGCCGCTGTGCTCATTATATTTACATAAAAAATAACGGCTTTTACAAAAAAACGACGGGCTTTGAAATTGAATTATGATCGCACTGTTTCTGTTTAAAAATATTTTGGGAAGCGAATTATAATGTTCGTTTAAAGTCATAATCGACATAACTTTGATTGTCACCATAATTTTATTATCATTTATCACACACACCATTGTTGAACACGACTTACTGCTCATACTGAGAAGAGTAAAGACATTTGTGAGATTTTAATATCATACTCACAACTGATTATCTAACGTTGTGAGGTGAAGTGACGGATAGATTTCCACGAAACCGGCGATAAAATTTAAGGAATAGTCGAAGCAACATTGTCTAATGCATTCATTAAAAGAAATAATGCTTATTCGATTGTCCTCGTGACCCACGATTGTTACTCGAATATATACAAATTACTTAAATATATACAAATATATTTAATAATACTTAATTGCCTTGTACCAGTGCATTTAACAATATTACAATTACGTTACTAGTGCCACCTCCCGGAAATATTCAAATTAAAAAGGAATTATCCAATTCATTCGTCGATCAACTGAACTGTGGATAATTAATTTGCCCGCGAGTATATTGGACGGGTTAAATTTAACTTCACTACGAAAAACCTAGCGTCCTACACGCAGCTGTTTCACGAAAAACAAATCTTTCATATTCATGGATGTTGTGTATAATTATACAATAACAACATTTCTATAAACAAATTATTTTGTTATTTTGAATAGTTAAAAGTCCTTGCTATGTTTCTATATCAATTTCCTTCACTTATAGACCTCACTCGCTGAGACTGCTGGGCCCAAGATTGTTGGTTCGATTTCCTACTAGGATTTCGCAAGCATTTATGTTCTTTGTCTGGGTTCAAAACTAACTATAGGTATAAGTAAGAATTTAGAAATGTATATAGAGCTGTTAACAATCATTAAACGGTATGGACATTTGCCAGTTTCCTGGATATTATACAAATACTTCGTTTTGGATTAAATGGTCGCGTAAATTATCCTGAATAATTATTATTTAATTAATTAATTCTCCGCCTTTGCGCTCAAGAAGTCAACACGTTCACGGACAGAAGAAAAAAAAAAATAAACCATTACTATAATATCTCACTTGCCCACATCGAATGCAATACTGTTCCAACAGTGAACACAAACTACACATCCGACTTGTATGTTATCAAAATATAAAATACATTTATTCATAGTAAATATTCAAATTCTCATTTCACGTAACCGGAAAGCTTTTTCAATTTAATTTATCGATACAAAACTTGTGTTCACGTTGTCCAAATTCACGGCAATATCGGGCTAAGTGGTGGTTCTAGCCGTACGCCCGCATCGCGCGCGGATAGCATGAACGAAATAATCCAAATTACTGTTACTCAAAATACGATACTTAATACAAAATATTTTTATAGGTGCACGATTTATTCTAAACACACATACACAATAAGCGTGCGCGCTAAACGTTAAATGCTAAACATCTTTGCAAATGGAAATACATACGAACTATATTCGATGTTTAATCTTTTCGCAAATGGTTATACCTACGAACTAATATTTGCTCAATGTCGTGTTATCAAATTTTAGTATCTCGTACGTACTGTATGTAAAATAAATAATGATATTTTTTTTCCACTCGAAAATACGAGCGAACTATTCAGTTTGTAAGATAATAATAGCGAACTATTTAGTTAAATAAATCTATAAAAATAATTATTAATTATTATTCATCTAGTGATATTATTGACTTCATTACTGTAGATAAATAAGCAATTCACAATAATACAATATAAGATAACTAACGTGTGTTTACACGGCAATTAGTATGTGACGTTGCCGCATCAGTCTAACCAGAACTAATTTATATCAATTAGACGAAACACATTAGTTCGTAATTTACCAACTACACACTGACTACGTATTGTAATTGAAATTGAGTGACTATGCCATTAATTTAATTATTGTAATTATTTTGATACACAGATACGATTGGAGATTCTGCAAATAGTCGTTTTACGTTTATCCGTTTTACTGTACCGATATATATGTTATATAGTAGATATATATTTTATTTATTCACATTTTTTGCATATAGATTATGGATTATTTTTTATTCTATTAAAACCTTTAGAAATCTTTTCAATACATAAGTCATGAAGATGATGAATTGTTATAATTATGTAGATTAATGTAACCTTGTATATATATTATAATTTTAACAAGGTATTATGCCCTTGGGAATTCTCTTCATAAGTCCTTATTTATATAGTAATTTATCCCCTGGGGTATTTATTACTGGTTCACACAAATCATATCACATGGAATAATATCTGCACATATGTATGACACTTGATGTTATATTAAGTGAAGTCTATATTTAGTGAAAAATAAACATTTTTCTTAAATTTAATCACAGTACTTAAATTAAAGTAGGAGGAAACATGACCGAACCTTCTGGAATCTACTTAAATATTGACTTTCATTATATAGCACTGAAAATTTACGCATTCAAAATCGGCTTTAAGTGTAAAAAAACACTATGAACATTACGGAAATAGCCAATAACTTCCTTTTTATGCCTCCACGCAATTAAAACTAAACCAAATGAATCAGTAGCAGTGTGTATAACCAACTACACATACTCGTACATATATGTGTGCGTGAGAGAATCCGAGTATGAATCGAACTCAGAGTGAGATGCATAACCAGTGTCATACCAAAAGGAAAAGGATATAAGTACGCTCTACAACAGTGTAGTAATGACAATTAATTCACATCGACATCATCATATTTCTATCTATCCATTGTGCCACTACCGGAGTCCACCACTGGCCAACGCCGGATAGCCGGTGGACAAGTAGGTAATTCGAATCTACTTCTATGAAACGCAACGAGCGCATTAAGACTCGCGGTCTCATGCAGTCTCACTAAGTTTTTCCGGGCAAGTGCTACTTTCGAGTAATTATTATTGTAATGTCACGCGTCAGCGGCTGTTTCTGGGTGTGGTTTAAGTCATAAGCTTTCGAAACTGCGAGGGGATCACTGAATATATCGTAATTACACCAGAACAGGAAATTTGAAGTATTTGTGTTCAACGTAAACATATGTAGTCAACACTCTGTAACTCACATCACTTGCTCTATTGTACTCTTATATATTTTAAATAAAGAAATATTCGAGACTAAAAAATAATATCACAAATCTGCAATTATTTGTTAAGCGACAAAAGGTAAAGAATCCTTACTTATTACTAAACATTTAATACAACAATTCTATCTGAATGCAATATTTTCTAACCAATTGTATACGAGCGCTCGTCAACCCTTCCATCCCTAATCCAGCGTGGGATCGCTAACTCGCTGTTAAAGCAAATGGTGAACGCGTCCACGTCCGCGCCGTGTTGACTGAAGGGTCCCGAGAGCCGGTGCTTGTGAACACCGGCCGTGTTTGTTAAGATCACTTCACATCGCACCTTCCAGTCTTTGTGGCTTCGTATGAAACACACCTGTTTATTATCGCTGAGTAGATTTAAAACAAGATCGAAATAAAGTATATATCTGTATAGATATTATACAGAACATGAATACATTGGGCTGAAAATTTGTGACTTCTCATACACAACTATTCATAATGATGTGTATTTAAATGAAAATCGAAACAAATGTATTGTACAATACTAGGCCATAATAAAAAGATAATAACAATACGTAATATCAAAATATCATTCATAATACCTTTCCGTCTTGGCGACTCCTTATGAAACGCATAACTGGTGATCGGTATCGATGATCCAATATAATGAAAATGAATCCACCTGCCTAAAGATAATATCAACAATATCTTATGACAAAAAATGTATTTGCCATTTTCTAAACACTTCAACTTATTAATTTTGAGAGCCCTGTCGGTAGTTCCTTATGTAGTATTCCTATGAATTAGAACTTTACGAGTAGTTCGTCTACGTACTGAACTTGTTTATTATAGAGAATCTGAAATGTACCTAGTATATCTGGACGTAATCAACGCCAGGTATTAACGATCATGTTATGCTCGGATCGAGACGCGTGTGTAAACCGCTATCTCCTACAGTTTGCGCCGAAAAGCAAGAAACACGGCACTCGCAAATTACCCCAATTAGAGGCATTTGCGTGGAAAGATAGCGAGGGACGACGAAAGAGCCGCCGTGCCGCTATTAAATAGTTAATTTGGTCCACTTCTATTAAATGTAAACAAGCCCTGTAAGTGCTTGCTGATATACTGGCCAGTGAGTTGCTTCTTGTAATATGTACCTCATTTAAAGATGGAACGCCGTTATTTCAAATCCTTTGTAATTCGTCTGTATCATAATTCTATTAACGGTTGTTGTAAAACGTTTTATTTAAAGCTTAAGTGTAGTAAGACGCAACCACATGGTACGCTTAAGAAATTGTAATTAGTATTTAGATAATGATATAAACAATTTGAATTTAAAATTTGGGAGTAGAATATAAGATATTAATTTTAATACTAGCCAGAATTAAAAATCAATAATTTCATAAGTAACGACGGTATCGTTACTACCCTTATAGATGTTCATCGAGATCACCGAGTTAAGTATGTTGCTAGTCCAGGCGACTAAGTTGGAGGGCTTCATGTGCTGTATAACCTGTATTTGATAACATTAAACAGAAATAAAACCAATTACCACTAATCAGCATTAATGCACGCAGCTTTTATACTTTCACAGGAGAACTTTGAACGGAGCGTTATATGACGCCTAATGCGCAATAACGCTTTAATAATTAAAATTTCAGCGTTATCATTACTTTTATCGTTTCACTTTTGGACACGGGTCATATTCTGCTACGCTAACCAGTTGCGACTTCTGGTGTTTAATGCTTCACAAACTTTAGAAATCACGACGGAGGTGTCTAAGATGGGCAGATTTTCGTAATAAGGTTTTCCATCACTGGCAGAAAAATTCAATACTAAAATATTACTCACAAATAAGACTATAATATAAAACCTTGTACTACACATTTTTGGCAACGTATAATACGATTTATTTCGATATTACTGGCGATTTGAACGTGTCATCGACCGTCGACCTCGGCTCGGCTTCGAGCGTTTTTGCCCCAAAATCGCAAAACACAAGAGACCGACCACCCTCTCGAACTCCCCTCTGATCGCCCCATAACTTATCCGCCACAAAACGAAACGTCTCCATTTCGTGTTTTTATTAAAGAAAGCCCCAACTAATTTATTGTAGCGCCCAGCCGAGCTAATTTACGTGTCTCGACTTGTTCCAACTGGGTGGTGTACTGTGCGACATTTTTGTTTCCAACAGTCCTCTTAACACAAGTATTTTGTAGTTTAAAAAGACACAATCAATAATTTATTCTGCAGGCGGTATTTTTATTTAATTTATTTATTTATATATTTATGGAATATATATATCCCTATTTCTACAATAAAGCAATGGATGTTAAAACAAGATTTGTCTTGCGGTTTAAATAATGGCACACGTCAGACTAGTCAAATTTTGAAGTTACACTAATCTAACGTGTTCGCTTTGCTTTCAGAATCTAAATAACTCGACCATGTGCATCGAACCTTACTCAGTGGATTTTATATAACTTTTTAATACGCATAACTTTTAAGTATACTTACGTATATAGTTATATTTGATTTATTGAGATACGTGACGCTGTTTGCGTTCAACGTCGGCGTCAATGGCGATGGAACTTTATAATTTTGAATCGGGATGCGAAGAAAGTTTCAGAGCTCTCGTAAGTTCGGTCTGCGTTTTTATTTACTTATATTTCCATTAAAAGTTCTCAAGCTAGGCGTTAACGTGTTATTGACTGAACGCTGTATTGGAAAGTTTCGTTGTTATTATATCATCACACCAGACGGCCAGACAGAGAGCATCCGTTATTTGCGAAAGCTTTTATGTACGTATGTTTAAACACTACGTATAAAAGCAGATATTTAAAACACTCATTTATTACCTAATAGACAACAATATCAATAAGATACCAACTTCAAATCTAACTATAGGGCTTTTGTTAAACTAAGCCAACCATAGACTGATAAGAGCCACAAGGAAACCAAGACTCGAGGACTCAATAAGCTGAGCAGCTGGAGCTGCGATTCTTCAAGTTCTCGTGCCTTACTCGAAGAAACATTGTAATATCTTATCACTGATGTTTTACAAAGGAATATCTCCGAAAATACTTCACAATGAAATCAGACAATGATTAGATTATAGTATATTGTAATTCATTGGCTCGTTGGTCGAGTGGTTGCAAGCGTGATTGCCGATCCGGAGGTCCCGGGTTCAAATCTCGGGTCGGATACTATTGGATTTTTCGAATTTAGAATTTCTAGTAGTGACTTGAAATATACGTAACACCGGCCTAGATATGAAAGATAAATTTTGTAATTAAAATATACTGTAGCACGGTATACATATTTGACTTAAAAATCCCACCTGTAAACGAATAAAACAACGAAAACTCGAAAACAC
>DWEC01000258.1:0-18881 GCA_018245735.1 Microceris miodesmiata
GCCTAACACTTTCGAAACTGGAAATGCTAGTGCCGTTAGAAAACTTTAAACTTGGTTCATATTCAAGTGGTTGATGACAATGCGATTTCAAGACCGATCGTATTTTAAATTGGACTTAATTTTTCATATAATATTATGTACCAGCGATTGTAGCACCACCTGAAACGTTTATAAATTATTATTATGAAAATCATATATAAAGGCTTTAAAGTTTTTTTTAAGTGTTGAGTTTCGTGTTCTGTGAGTAATAGGACAGTGATAGTGCATTTTTCTAGAATATTCTTTGATTTCAGAACTCTTGGAATTTTATGCCAATAACTCATAATTATTCCACTGGGTAACCAGCACCAATTGGTGGATATCAGCCACTAAATAATATATATCACGTGAGATCTTTATTTCAACGAGGTTTCCGTTACACGACTTCCGAAAGCGACTATTTGACTAAGCTTCCCAAACTTGCACTTTGAAACTGCCGCTTTACGATTGACATTGATATAGCGAGGACGTGAAGAGTAATGCTAAGTTATAATAATATCTCACGCTAATATCTCGCGTGCAAACATGCTGCATTACAAGTAGTGTGTAGTATTGATATAACTGTCAGTGAAAGTGAATAGATGTCCAGCTTTTCCTTCGGGCAATTAGCCTGCTACCTATAATATAATTTACTAAGCATTTGTCATTCAGTACTTGCCATTGTTATTCACATGATTGGTTAGCGAATTTAAAGTTACACTGTATACTTTTAGCGAATGTTTAGTGACTCATAAATGTTAACTTCTGATTTGTTACTAAACTATGAGTTCATGTGCCGGAAGCTCATGAGGAAGGACCTCGTACAGGTCCAAAACTAATCGGGCTATCCCGATAATCGTACGTGAGTTAAGCCGGTACATTTATAATAATGTGTATAAACACTCACGAAACATTTAATAGTAAAATACTGTGAGTTCAAGTTAGAAGTAATAATCTCATGTGAATGTAGGAACACAGATGCATTTGATATTCATTTTATATCTTTGGAAGGAGAACACATAAACTCACAAGGCGCTCACAAATAGTGTTTGGGAGTAGTAACAGATTAATGAACGGAATCAAATATTTCGCTATGCAAATTCTAATTACCAACTGAAATGTTTACTTTGCTTTGAATCGTTGGCGAGTATACATAAATACATACATGTATGGTTGATTTCTCTCAGTTAAATGTAGCCAGCTCAATCTGTTTTATATAGAACCCGCGGGCGTTTAGTGTATGAGGTTGAATTCAGTAGCGCCTTACGAAGCTTCAGCCCGCTTTATATGAATATGCTCTCAGAATTGTTACTTACTACTTATGTTTTATTAACATTGTATTATAATATTAAAGCTTATTTTAATTACAGGTAATATAAATTCCATTGTATTTATTTGGTACCAAATTCATTGATCATTGTTTAGAAACAGCGTCATTGTAGCCTTTGGTTTGTTGAGGCATACCTTTACGGTGTGTTGGTATGAACGTTATATAGACATGAATTATAAACCCAGAAAGAAGATACTATTCTACAGATGAGCGAAGTACATTCTTCCAAGTCAGTGAGCTGGATTCTTGATAACACCAGTCTGCATCGTAGCCAAACGGCAGTTTCTGAAATTAATATAAAGGAAAGTGAAAATATTTGTTATTATAACATCATTACGCCAAGGCCTTTACCAGTAGATAGAAAGCATCTTTTGTCTTTCGTGTATTCTTTGCTACACGAACAATGCGCAAAAATCAAGGCGGTATTGATTACCGTGTCTCAATCTAGTTCGTTTATATCATATATTATTTAAATTGAAGTTCAAATACCCATTTGCTGCACAGATCACCTACGGTCAGTTGGGTTTATTATTCATAAGAGCTAAGTGCTAATAGTAATATATAGGCAACCTAGATATCCAGGTGTCAGGGTTGGCAAAAATAATTTGCGAACTGGAAGTGCTTAAATGTTTTTTATGATTTAATGTTAGAATCATATCGACGACAGTGCAATTGCTAGTGTATGTAAAATATAATTCAGGTATTCATTGTAGTGTCGCTCTGTCAATGGTATACAGGAAATGTATATGTGTAAATATTTTCAAAAACGCTATTCAAAGGCAGTGGGCGCTCGCAGCGGCGGTGTTCGGAAATGAAATCACCAGACAATTCGACAAATCGGCACGTGTGCATTCAGGGCTGGCGAGTTTGTGTTTTGTTTTAAATTTTTTTGCTCTTCTCTGACGCGGCAAAAAAAGTTGGGATAGCTGTTCCAACATTCGTTTTATTGCTGCACTACGGAACTAAAAAACGTTACACTTAACTTGAACAACTTAATATTTTTTTTCTATTTTATGATAACCTGAATTTAATTAGAAATCCTTTATTTACTTACACTTTAAACATGTGTTCGCTTATTGAAGCTTAAAATAGCAAATCGAGTCGAAAATGGTGTAACAGTTTGTAGGTGGTATGGTGATAAAACGTCCATACATCGTAGACCCTAATAAAATAAGTGATATTTAGTGTTCAAACCGCTGTCAACCCTATAATGTACTGAATGCAATAAAACTGTTAAACGCTCGCCTGTGACCGTGCATTAATGAGTCGAACAGGAGGGCGGTAATCTCTTGATATTAAAACCTGAAGCGTTTTTACTGACTCATCACTAGCCTGCGACGTGGGGAAACTGTTTTGTGCCCTCAAGGACTCTTGCCTTTGACTTTTTTTATGTGAAATGCCTGTTTTCTTAAACCATGCGTTTCTGTAACTTTTGTCATAAATGTTTTGTACCAGCCTAATTTTTAGTTACCTTGCATTGGTTTGAAATTTATAAATATTTAATGGTAATGACAATAACGAAACAGTCCATAATCTCATGTAATTGTTTCCCATTAGTATATGGAAAATTGGACAAAATTCTAATTAGTGTTACATCTGTATCTGTTAGGTTCTTAGTTATATAGCTAATCGTGATAAATGTGTGACTAAATAATGTTCTACTTAGCCTAAAGCGTGAGCACGGTATCCGAGGAGATCGAATGTCTCTCAATATTCGATCTATTACGAAACGCCTGCTCCTGTCACGTCAATTAGCCTCCGGCCGTTGAGACGGAGATAATGTACTTTTTTAATTAAGTTATTCCCTGATACTTAGGAGCTCTCGCTTTTGTAAATAGGGACAATTTATTCGACAAATAGATTATAAATGTGTTTCTGAAGGTCGTGGTGGGTGGTTCTCCTTTATACTACATGTGATTAAATCAGTCCTTAGTTACTACTAAATGCTATATAACATGTAGAGAACGACTGCACTCTACATGTTATATAGCATTTCATCACGTAATACATAGTACATATGTATGTACGAGTACGTGTAAATCACGGCCGGTATTCAATAGCGTAGTCTATCAGAATGTACAATATTGTTTCTATGTCTAGCCAAAGCATTGACGTCACAAAACCTGCTCGCCATAGACACGGGACACTGGGAATTCAATTATGGGATAGCGTCGAGCCATGGATTTCATGGTTATCTTTATGGAGGCATCAAATATGTTTAAGCGCTGACTACGGTGTTCCAATATAGATTTGTAAACGACTATTTTGTAAGGATAACCTTAACTGTTGAAGTAATATGGGATAAGGACCCTATTAAATACGAGTACTTTCAGCAAATATAAAACATTCAATATTTAAAATATTGTGAACAAACCGTATACGTAGATCTCCATAAGTGTGATTTAGGATTATACCGTAAAAGTGTACTTAGTTGCATTGGTGCACTAAATAATGCAGGTCGTGAGACCAATAGTACTAATACAAGCCATCCGTCAGCAGCCTTCGCGTAAATCGTCTGCAGCATACGCTTGCACCCACACCCCGTATAAATTATGGACCGATTGCTGATTTATGATCCAATTGGACTATCTGACTGCAACACATTCATCTCGCCATTACTGGATTTGGGCTGTTTTCTGTAAGTTGGAAAAGCGTGGTGCTCACTCCACCTCTCTAAGCCCTCCACTACACTCTAGTGTGGTTTGAAGGCGAACTGAGGGAGAAGAATTTAAAGGATTAAGACTATACATCTGACCCAACGATTGATCCGAAACAACGGCTCCTCAATTTAATCCTCAACTCCTCAATTTAAAAGCACTCATGAAATCTCGCCACAAGAGATGCTTATAATGCATGTACCGGATGACGCAGTTAATTTTGCAACTGTGAATAGTGAGAAATTGAGATACATTCAACATTGCTCCAAATTATTACAACTGAAATGTAATGGTTACACATCACAAGAGAATTAGTCGTTCTGACGTCCTCCAGGCTGCTACACTTCACCACGAAAACGCTTTATTTCCACACTGTATACATCGCTTTCATGACACTGATCAGACGTGTAGGCTATTCTATAATTTACATATCAAAGATAAAGTTGCAACATCGCATGTACTAGCATGTCCGAATCAATACTCTGCTAAATACAGTGCTGCTTTCCTTCAGTCAAATCCATGAATAATGTTGGCTTTGATAGTTACATAGTCGGGCTACGCATCAGTGAATTCTATTGCTATCACTATTAAAACACTTTCACCGTTATTGCACAACAGTCCTGAGGGAGTCAATTTAAAACCGCACTAAATTTCTCTTCACAATCACGGAGGGCGGTTAGTTTATTGAGCGGCCGAGAGCGAGATATAAACGTGCAATAAACACAGAGTGCATTAGGATAGGTTGCACGCGTTTAGAGCCCTCTAGTGTGAAATGCTTGACCGTTTTGGGGTTAGCGGTGGTTCTAGCCAAGTGGTGCTTAGTTTTATTTGTGTTTACGGATAGTGGGTAGGTGTAAAGCGCTTATAATTTGATTGCTCCCTGAAGTTCACCGGCAGAGGTATATCGAGATTTCCATGGATTCCAAAATTTTGTATGTCTTTTTTAGTACCTATGTAGGTACTTAATAAAAATAATAATTCACATAAATGCATGCTAATGTTCGTGATATTAAGCGTGTAGGAATTTACTTTTTTCTCAGAATGAGCAGACTTCGTAGTATTGTAACTTTAAAATAACTAGGTTTGCTAAAGTTATATAGTTGTTCAGTTCTGGATCAATTCGGTTAATCAGATAATTAAAGCAGTCAATTAGTCAGAAAGTGCAAACTCATTAGGTATGTGTGATAACGGGAAATATTTTACTACTTTCCAATGTAAAACTGTTATTTAAACTAATAATTATTGTACCTATTTTCTCTAAGTGGATCGAAAATTAAATTACTTGTAACCGGGCGACGCCCTCGCCCTAAGTTTCCCGTAGATCGGCTTCAAACGATCCTCTCAATCTAAAAACAATATTGCTAAAGTATTCATGACAAATCGCTCTGTAACGAAGAGAAATAACTGCGTAAACATCGGGTGTCTTTAGCGAGGGGTGAGAAAGTTGTGGTCTCACTTGCAGCGGGATTTAAGATGCGCGGAATCGGAGATACCCTTATAACTTATCCATTATGAACAATTATGACAATTGTCAGACGTACGAAAAATTCATCTAGATTTCGGTGTAATTTTTTTAATAATGATGATAATTTTCATCATTATTATAAAATTTAATAGGTCATCACGTTCATAATATAAATATCGTTTATTCTCACCCGCTTGTTCGGATTGTGGTCTCGATGAAACCGCATTTAATGTGAGCATGGTTACTAAATATAAGTATGAAATACCGCAATGAATACCAGCTTGGTGTATGTGTACCGCAGTTATTATTAATATAAAAGTCATTTTCATAACTTTTAATCTGTTGTTATAAAATTTAGTATTAAAAATATACGTAGCATATAATTAGGTGGGAAATAACAATTTTGTTCACATTTTATTTTACCCCATACTTAAATTCACTAACTAGAAGCGGAAAAAACCACAGGATCTATTTCAGTAACTATGCGATACTACTCAAGTAGAACAATAAACGATTTGTTATTTTATTTAATAAACACGTACAGAAAGTACACATTAAACAATTTTACTTTCATACACTAGTACTACTTGTATCATGTAATTTTGTAACCTCCACGCTAATCGCTCGCACTGCCAACCCTCTATCTGTAGGGTGCGTAACTACATAACACCGTTTAGATTGATGGCTGATGCAATTTGCGACAGACACGGATTTATAGGCTATGATAAAAGAACATTTGTGGGGACGCCGTAATGGATGCCACCATTGCAATTGTTTATGGAAGACGATCGCGCGCCACGCGCTGTTACCCTTTCGTGTGTTCCTGTACTTCTTGTATCCCAGAACCTCAATTTTTGTATCTATTTTCAGATAGATGCCTTGTAAACAATACGTTTGAGTCGATAATGAATGTCGTGTCATTCGAAGCTTTCTAGAGGTTACTCGAATACTGTACTTTATAGTTTGATATCCTCTACCTTAAAACCTAACCTTAAATTCATTTGATCATTATCAAGTACCTGATGGAGGAAGTGAATCATTCCACTATTCACCTTTTAGGTCCATAGTTAAGTCCATTCAGTGGTGTATTGTACATATAAATGCCAAGTCCAATATACATATACACGTATCAAACAGCTATTTAGTTAAGTTTTTATTTATTAATCACTACACGTTAAAAAGTTGTTTTAAAAGGTTTATATAAATGTTAAACATAACATCACGCCTGTGATCCTCGAAGGGGTAGACAGAAGAATCCAGAACACTGCCATGTTTCATCAGTTACGTCTTACATCCCATTGTATAGATGGTGATCCTATTGCCATATACCGAGGTGAGATCCAGATTGCGTGTCGCTACTATAAATTTCTACTACAAAAGTTTTTGCTACTTTAAAACATCAAACGAAATCAATGGTCGATTGTACTGTCCATGAAAATCAATGACGGCACCACTTTATTTAAATATAATGGCGTCGCTCCATCACTCCGCATTACCGAAACCGCAGAACAATATCTTAATCGGTAGGGAAAAGAAACAAATCGTGCACACCGCACGTACCCGCAGGGGATAGCGACATGTCCCCTTCCAGTTGCATTTAGGTGTGCATCAAGTCACGAGCGGCAAGCATTCGAAGTTGGTTTTTTCCTTACAATGTAGACTTAATGTAACCCATTTTAAAAACTTATTCGATTTATATCAAGTTACGAGCGGTGGGCATTCAAAGTTATTATTTCTTACAACTTGGACTTAATTTTACATCTTGTTTTAAATAATTATGTTTATTTACACTTTACTGTACACCATATGCAGCTATAATAAAGGGCGAACTTATTGCCTAGTGTTATTCTCCATCAGTCAATCAAAACCAGTGTACAAAATCGTAGATCTTTTAACCTATTTATCTCTTCTTTTAAATCTTAAATCTTTTAACCTATTTATCTCTTTCGTATTTTTGTTTTATTGTCCGTTGAGTTAATTTTGTACCAATTAGGAAAAGCAAACTATACCCCGAATTTGTTTTGAAACTTTCATGTGTTTTTATAGGTGGTTTTAGGCGATTTCGCTTAAGATTAGAAACTTGTGCCCGATCATAGGAGACAACTGCGAATAGCGGTAAAATGGGACGTAATTCTCCCTATTGCAAGCGACTGTGATGGATCTATCTTCCCTTGCACACCTAATAAACTAATGCGTTGAGGTTCCAATGTTTCCACTAAGTGGGAATTAGATTGAAACAGGGGAAGAATTTTTTTTACACGAACTATTTTCCTTCCTGTCTTTGAATCAATTTATCGATACATGCAGAATTTTAGATTGCATTTTGACATGATTATAATTCTCTATTCAATAAATGTTTTCGTTTGTGGTACTTTGATTTTTATTTGGAACAGATATGTAGGACAATGTGTGGGATGTTCATATAGGATTTGCCACGATTTTTTAAAAACCCCTAATATTTTAACCTTCATTGTTTTTATTTTAATAATAGAATTTTTTTAAGTGATATACTCATATTAGTTTCGCGATGTCGACATCAATTTTCGTAGATAATCATGGCGAAATCTACGAAACAAAATATTTTCTTTTAATGTCTCTAGTCTTACCAATTAATTTATCCATCCCCGTTCCTCGCGCCACAAAAACTGAATACTTCGTTCATTTCAAAACTATTGTGCACCCGAAATCTTGACTCTTTAGATTTCCAAAAATCTACAGTGCATTCTCTCGAAACAAATGTCATGGCTTTCGAAGCCCTTAGTGCTGTCATTACGAGCTATACATCACAGGGGTAGCAAACAATCGGTAGCATTTGATGTACAAGCAGGTGTTTCCCCTCGGCGCCATCAGAGAGCGCCACTAGAGGCACGTCAGATGAAAACGGTCTGGTTTATGATGGTGTTTACGTGAACCGATAGGAGAAACGTTTTTTGTTTTAGTCGCAATGAATTATTTTCATTTATTTTTTCACTAAATTTAAAATTGTTGATATAATACATCCATAGATCGCTTATTGGATATTATTTGATTACGTCAGCTAGTTAAATTAAAGGCCTCACTCTTATTTCCGACAGAGAATTGAACTCGTGTTTTTTTTTGTATTATACCGGTATTTGTATTATATCCAGTAAATCAGACGATTCGATAGTATATTGTTTTGACTTCCATACTAGAATGCATTAACTTCCTGAGAATGTGTTAAAGTATTTTAGTTTACGATATCATATATTTATACCTGAAATGACATAATTGATTTAAACTTAATAAATAAACCTTCATAAAATCATAGATAAATGCAGAAATGAATGTACTGTCTTGAATTTATTTTGTTTTAATATTTTACCATTGTGTAAAACTGCAACCCGCGGAGAACTACAAAGGAGGAGGTTTTATAACTGAATCGTAATTGAAATGAAACGAGTTCATCTGATACGGGTGCAGGAAATAGAAGTAGAGATTAGTTGAAAGGTAGATACGGAGAGTCCCCGGGGCGACGTCGGATCGCGTGTGGGATCGGTACTTGCCACTTTTGTAGTATTGGACTTAATGTTGAAACAAATGCTTGCGAAATAATGCTGTATATATAATATTTATATTTTGATCATAATAAAATGTACCGTGTCGGCTGCAGTGGTTGCAAGTGCTTTATGAGAAGATACGTGTTTAATTAAATACAAGAAATTTCAAATTTTTTTTTCAGAGAATTTTGAGATCTTTGTTAGATACATAATGTAAAAAAAATATTTAAATGTAACGTTGTAATTTAAATGTGTTGTTTCTGTGTCATTCTTTTTGCGCCCTAGAATTAGGTAATAATTAAGTACATATAAATGAAATTAAATTTGTCTATGGGCTCTGTGCTCTAATTATTAGCTGGCTTAACATACCCATTTGTTATGTTTCTAACACAGGTGATCATATACGGAAATATATATTTTATTCGTTAAAAAAGACAATTTAACTGCAGACAGAACACCTGTATTGCTGGCAGCGAGGTAGAAATAAAATAAAACTCAGTAAAGTTGAAACGGAGTCCTCCCTCGAGCGTTGTCGATTTGCCGTGCATTCATCAGTCTACTGGCAGACGAAATTCTTTATTCTTTAACGATTTTATATATTGAAAAGAAAATAGATCTTAACTTTTAACGTAATGTGGGGTAGGCAGATGAGTGTAATACCCTCCCACGTTTAACCAGTGCTTAACTTATTTTATTACCTTTTATCATAATTTTTAACTGGAACAAATTCCTTAAAATAGCAGGTCCTCGGTACAAAAGCCGGGCAAGAGTACTAATAACTTTTTCTAACGTAAATGTCTAGTGAAAATTTCGAGTAGCGACTATGAGTCTGGATCTGTACCCGATGTATGACTAGGCTCACCACCTATTCCACTGTAGGTATTAAACATTAATTGGTTAAACGTGAGTGTACTACACTCGTCTGCCTACGCCTTCACGGACCGCAGGCTTATAACAAGGTTACGAATAGTTATTTATTTGCGATTAGAATCACGATAATGGAAGTCGTGTAATACATTTTTCTTCGCATTTCCATAAATGTCTTCAAGGTTTCTTGCCCTTTCAAACCAAAACGTCACTTCGTTAAACTGTTATCCGTTGTGTTTCCGATAATGATGACGCGTGCTTTCATATGTCACAAGGGAGCTTTTTAGTGTATTAGAGCATTTACAGAAATTGTGAATTGGATTCATCCTTGCTTTGTTGTAATTTAATTATGCTCCCCTCTCGTAAGGATCTCAAGTGACTTCCAATCCGTTTACAATCAAATCGCAGGATTATCTAATCCCTCTCTGTCCTGTTTAACATTCTAGCAAACCCGTTATCTCCTTAGTACATATTTAATAGCTTTTCCCTACTTCATCTCTTTAATATGTGTTCCTTAAATTCTTAGGTATCACTTTCATCTTAATTTTCATTACACAATAAACTTTATTATTTCTATTCATTTACTTCAAAAATAATGGGTATAAAGCAGGATTTGGGCTTACGACATTTAACACTAGCTTTTGCTCTGAAAAATGTTTCAAATTTCGTGAAAACAATTTTTTTCCACGAAAAATTATGTTGTACGTCAAAACAAATGCTTCCGTTAGTATCTATGAGTATGACGTAAAAAACAGCATTGGCCTTATAAGGCCTGAAGCGAGATTTAATGGTGTTTGCTTTCAATAAGTGGCCATATTTGCTCAAGCCCGTGTGGGAACCGGCAGGTTTTGCAGCTGTTCCCCCACTTATATTAAGATAACAAAAGGAAACTTCTGTTAAATCACTTCCATCGTCTTGTCTTGGTCCCTTTTAATGCAACGCCGTTAAGTTTGCTATTGATTCATTTTCTTTGTATACGTTTTGCGAGCTACGCGATTTTACGTCTTACGGTTATTTATCTGCTTTTATTATGAAATTTAATGGCCTTTACTTCTTTGTAGGGTTTTGTAAGTACATCGTTCTACGTTGTGTATCCATTTTTAAGTTTCTTTATGGTTTTCTGTCCACAGATAATTTTTAAAAGTACTTTGAGAATGTTCATAGCAAAGATTTACGGATTTTAATTTGTTATGAATTATATTTATTGTGTAGTATGAAAGTTAGTATATAGGTGGCAATTGTTTGAGTTACTCCATGAAAGCTATGTTTCAATTCCAAATGTTACATAACTGAGAGGAAACTCGAACACATTAATTTATTTTACGACAGACTACGAACCTGCCAATAAATTCTAATGAGAGGCGAATTAATCAACAAAGCGCCCTAAAATGTTTCGTCAACCGTAGCGACATATTGCGAACTTCGCAAATTATTGGCTCTTCCGAAGTTTAATTCGCAACTGCAGGGCACCTATAGCTCCCCCAGGGCTCTTTGAATTATATTATGGAGTCTTAGAAATTTCACTCCCCTTCCTAGTTTCAAACAATTTATAAATAACTAATTAGTCCCGCTGCTTTACTTGCGTCTTATTGTTAATACCTGTGTTAATAATCTTTAATAATATAATAATGTTCTAAAGTCGTAAAATTATCTTCACAATAAAATACTGCAAAGTCTGCACATTTTACTATTTCTTAGTGCGTACTCTTGTTTATTTATATGCTGATTAACACAATTCCGTTAGAAGATGGTCGTTTTTATATGTTTGTAAAAAAATAGTAATTGTGCCAGAATAATATTTATTTGTTTACGATACGACACGTAGTATGTCTAGTCCATACATTTATATAATTATATTTATTATTTTGTAACACCTTAAACTAAGGGGTACAGTGTGTATTTAATGACATTGCATTCTTGCATTGCATGCATTGCCAGGGCTGATTGGGAGAGCATACTATAAAAGAAATAGGTGCATACTAAAAAACTAATAATAATACCAAATAAATATACACAAACATACGTACAATAAGTGTATTTAAATACATACAAGTATAAAACAATAATAATATTCGTTGCCCAATTGAGTAATATCGATATTAAAACACTCTCCTTTCTTGGTCACTATTCTATCCCCATAAAAACACTTAACTGGCTATCTGGGCGAACATCGCGCACTAGCCAACCCTGTCCATAGCTCCCTGAGGGCTCCTTGAATTTCCACCAACCTAGTTTCGAACGATAAATGATGCTTTCAAACTCTGTTAAGGTGGAAATACGGCGCAAATGAAAACTAAGGAAGTAGAAAATTAAATTGCAGTTCTTTGAAACAAGTTGGTCGAGTGTTACAGCTTACTTGAGAGAGCTAACTTAGTTTTTATATTAAATACGTTAGAGATTATTTATTTTTGTAAGAATTTGTAAATAGAAATGTTTACAGAATGAAATATTGTATAAGCTTTAGTTATAAAATATTCTAGCTTAGCCCTTCCTGTGGATGTCATCTGTCTCGTTTCTGTACTCCTATCACCGATTAATAATGAATGAATACTCTAGTAATTATAGTCAATAATATAATGTGTTTCCTGTCGTAAAGAAACTTTTTATAATTATATTTGAAGAACCCTATGTTACAGTGTACTCGAGATATTTACAAAGCAAGCTTATTTTACAGCGTGCACGCGCGCTGTATTTTAATCTGAATACAATAAAATTTAACATAACGTGACATGACGCCCGTATTTCCGTGAAGGAATGGTCGGAGGAGTGTAGTACTGCTCCTTTTCATCAGTTATGTTATACGTCCCATTGAATTGGTATTATGATTATTATGTTATTAGTTCAATAAGTGTTTTACATGTTACCTCCGGTAGTACTGTGTTGTCATATTGGTTTCATACATCCGCTCGGACATGCATTCTATACACACACTCGTACATTGTAAATCGTACACAAAGTACATTGACAGCCAAACCAAAAAGACAACGTATTTGATAATTGAACCGTCCGCCGTGTAGCTTTCTACCCGCCCGGGAATCGAACTCGAATACCTTTGTGTGGCAGTTCAGCACCGTCTCCTTTATGGCAAATAACCGGGACTTAACCACTGGACACCATAATCTTACTTGGGACTTATGAACTTTTAGTGTCTGAACAAAATAATATGTAGATCCTCCGGACGCTTTAAAGTATACTTGCTTTTTATTAAAAATAATATTTGTATAATAATCACAGGTCTTAGACCTTTGTGTGCAAAGTTGTGGGAAAAGAACGAAACCGAACACCAAAATAGAAGTTAAAGCAGATTTTGCGACTTAATAATACAACCGTCGTTAATTTTTCATTATACCTGCAAGACTATACAAAAAACCGCGAGATTATAAGCATGGAGGTACTTTTGACGATTTCCTGTTCCATCACAAAGGTGCTTAATCAAAATTTCACATCCAATCAACGGTGCGACGCGGTGTCTTAACTGCATTTGCATAGCAGAAGGTAGCAGGGCAAGTGCCGTGATGAGCTTAAATCATGCAGCTTACGTACTTGGTTCCGCGCTCGTTCGTTATAAATGTATGTACAGGTTGTTTCTATAACGCGTTAAAAAGTCCCTCCAACATCATAAATTTGTAGCTTCAAAATGCATTGCATTCAGCACAAGCGCTTTCAGTCGCTAACATTGACCTATGCTTACAGTTTTGATACAAAATAATAAAATATCTTAAGAAAGAGTTTATAGGATTTCAGTTTGCTTGAGAATAGTGCCATAAATATTAATTTTCAGTCCTGAGTAATTGTCAGTACCTGAGTACGTTTTTCGGTCAGAAATTGTTGTGTTAAGTTTTGAAATTTCGCTTTAAATACATTCATTGAAACGTTACAGAAGCGAAACACGTAAAGAAACTTGCATTGACAATATCAATTATTTTATGCATTATACTTTATGTACTGGCAAAAACCTTAGAAAATAAAAACATTTATATTCAGCATATTCACACCGACCAATCTACTCCATTCGCGGTATTGTGAGGCTTCGTAGGACGTGCGATCACACCTTTATTGCAATTCCTTGTAAAGTACACGCTCCGAGCGCCTTGAAAGGTGATAGAAAATTGAATTCGCATCCTCGGCGAGATTGCTCGCACAAATCTGACAGGCAGCTGGCTTTTATCGAATTTTCATCTGATTTTCAAAGGTTCCCCTATCTGCCTGGTTCGCTACGAAGTTGTTTTGGCAGATCTAGCTTTGTTGTTGCAACTTGGGGGAAATCAATCTATTGCAATCGAACCACATGTGGGAGTAATAGTCCGACTATGACGTGATACATGCACGTGAGGTTTAACAAGAAATAAGATAAATAAGACAAGCAAAAATTAGAAATTCATTTTTCTCTTATAGAATATTGTTAACGTTGCAAGCTGTAATCTTCTTTTAAGACCGGTGAGACGAACACGAGAGGAGTCAACTTCGAGTTTAGTTATATTTATGGAACTTTATATGTATTTCATTATTTATTTGTTATTTTTCTTATTTATTTCTAATAATATTCGAAGAATTCGTAGCTATATTTCTTTTGCAAACCCTTTAAATTAATACCATGAGGTTTTAGACGTTATCTAAGAAGCCTTCCGATGAGCTGATTGATATTCGTGACAGCTATTAGAAACGAAACTTCATAATCACACTGTAGTGTAGACACTATTTTTTCTTTATAATAATCCAGTCTCAAAGTAAAATTCGTATTACAATTGCCAATAATTTTTTTGATCATTATCACGACTATTATTATAAAATTCGTTGACAACGATTTACGAAGGAAATCGTGAATATAATGCATAAATTATCACAAGCGATTAAACAATGCATAAATTATTTCATTTTGTTACTTTAGCAACATTTAACGAGTTTCCGTATGGAATAAATTGAATTTTCATTAAAATAACAAATGATTCGTCCGTATGAAAATTTTTCGGTGAAACAGTTCACTCCGATAATGCTTATTAGTGCACGGTGCAGAAACAGCAATATTTACTGTGTATCCGGGCTACGTAATAATTTTCACAGAACGAAAGCTGAATTTGCAATCATTTTTCAGTAATGAATTATTGATACGAATGTTCGTCGTTACAATTAACGTGTTGATTGCCTTAATTATATAAAAGAATAATGAAACCCTGTTGTATTCAAATTCATTCAAAAATGAATATTAAATTGTATGAGGTTATTAAGAGTTTATATGTTATTGTTGTATTAGTGAATTTTGTACTTAAGTTCCTTTAAGCGACAAAAATACCTTTAGTAGAGAGCCCTAATGTTAAGTGACCATGTATGTAAATTTATGTTTCCTGAATGAACGAATGGACCAATGGTGAACTAATGAGCGAATGGTGAATTAACGTATGAAAAATGAACAAAAGGGTATGGATAGTTATGCTGTATCGCGTGGGATGTCCTTCGAATTTATTTGCTGGACCTTTAAAATGTTAATGATGAAATACCTCGTCCTCCACTTTTTCTGGTCTTATCAATTCCTTGCTAGAACACAAGTGTACCGAGTTATGTAAACACAATTTTCCGCAAAGCCAACCGCGTTAAGTAAAGCTTAGAAAAACTCGTTTCAGCCACTAGCAATTAAACCGCAAGAAGAGCAAAGAAAACTTGCAATTTGTATGCAATTGGAACTGACTTCAATTAAAAATCTGGAAACCTAGCGGTGTTACGTGTAAACGTAACGGACTGTTAGATAAGATAATTTGTTTAACGTTAATGCTAGTGGAAAGCTAGTTCGAATTATGGAATTTCTATTCATGTCGATAAGATTTTACAATACTCTAACATAACAGTGTTGTACTTAATTTATACACGATCGTATCAGCACTTAACTAGTGTGGCAGTCTATATACTTAACTATTTTCGAGCTGAAAAAAGTTCGGGTATAAAATTGTAACAATAAAAGTGTTGATGATGGTACGACGATAGCAATTAACGACCACTATTGTCAACGTTAAGCTATAAACGCATTATTATTATAGTTTAATCATGATTTTTATTAGTTATCAATATATTAATCATGTTTCGAAGCTAATTATTTTAATTGTTCATTAATTTTTGTAGTTAAAGCCCAGAAACAATACAATAATTAAATTGTAAATACATCTGTCTAAATGACGGACTTTTAACCTTTATAATTTTTTTGTTAATACGTACTGCTGAAAAAACATTTAAAACATTTAAAGCCATGAAATAATATAGTTCGAACTTTATTAAATAATCTACTCGTCATAAAGTATATACCTACTCTGATAATTATGTCTACGCAACTGCTACGAAGATGCTACGAGCCTTCAACTCTTAAGACCTCATTACATTCTCTTATAATATTTCAACATTTTATTCTTCATCTTCTGTTCCAAGGGTGTCTTTGGCGGCAGCTCACTGCACGTGTTCACGTTCATGAAATGATAGTACTTGCTCCCTCCTGGCCCCCTCCATCCTTGCCCCCTCCCCCCTCTGTCACTCCTTTCGTCTTTATTTCTATATTATAAAGAAGAAAAATTGTAAATATTTGGTTTTTAATCAGCGTATATTGTTGATGGTTTGCATTGGATTATATTATATAATTATACAACTAAGTAAAACCGGTCTGTCCGTATCGCGACAGCGTTGAATCACCGAAATGTCGCAGTAAAACACAGCCGTAGTCCGCTCCGCAAATCCACCAAATATATTTCCGACAACTGCAGTCAAGTAATGGCCAGCGCTGGAGATACGTAGATCTGCTGGTCACTGCCGTTAAGGGTACTCTGGTTGGGTAACAATAAAATATTTTATTGCAAAAGTATTATTGATAAAATGGAGGTACGAACTTGCTCATACCTAATTAAAAATTCATAGGTAATACGTAGCGTTCACAATAATGTGAATTATAAATTATGTGAATTTAGTGTGAAATATATCAATGCTTATAAAATTATGTTAAGAAAATTAAAAAAAAATAATAATTAAAATTACTTGTTATCCACAATTTGATTTTTTTTTTAATTTGAAAAAATGGGGTACATACAATAAGTTTACTTACTCAGTAAATTTTAATGTGTATTTCTTGGTTCAGCCCAATTTATTATTACCGTTATGGAAAATAGATTCGTTTGTCCAACAATGGGATTGGATGGGTGGGAAGTATTGTAGCTATGAATTGTTTGCTGTCATGTCCTCATTTAACATTCAATTAATTGAAGTAAACTTGCCAATTGTTAGAATTTCAAAAATTCCGCTTTTAGTAACTATTCGACTACGTACTAAAATTCATAACGATTCATAGATGAGAAACATAAGACTACGTCAATATTTTGTTATGTATTGATTAGGTATGTAATAACTCTGTATAAATATATACCATATTATATTATACACATATTATCAATATGATGTATTTATCACATCCAGCCTTGTGACCTAAACTAAGCTGAGTATATTTTATGGTAACTGGACAGTTAATACATAAACACAAATACATTTCTAAATACATTTAAGTATTAGTAATTTTACACTAGAACAGGAAAAAAATATACGAGTTCATGTCACTCAAATATTAGCCCTGAGTGAGAATGGAAACCGTAACATCTACCACAGCAGTCAGGGCAACTGACATCTCGACCAACAAGGCAGTCAAATACGCAATCACTATATGCTTAATTCATGACACTAAACTGAAAATATGGTAACCCACTAAAATCGTACGCTAGTTATATCAAAGTAGAACACTCGGCGGCGAGATCGTAAAACCGAATTGACCATTCAATTTAATCTACTTTATGGTAAAGCGGGCCGCGTACGGCAAGCCAAGCACGAACACCTATTGGAACCACTTACTGACGTATCTATGTACATATGTGGTATGTAAAGAGCTACACAAATTGAAGAAGTAGGGTCTGTAAAGATATTTGGCACTCGGTGCTCTCTGTCTATCTCGCAAGGGACTAAAGTTCGTGATATATTGATACCATAGTTCTCTAAATATTTTATTAAAAGTTCAGTAAAAATTTCAATTTTGCAGTGACATTTTAATATCTGTAATTCCAAATGTTTATTTTGAATAAATCCACATTCTTCTTTGTTCTCAGTAATTTAGGATGTATAGAGTTAAACTGCTCTATTCTAGTTGCAATCTGTTTTTCATATAAGTATCAATTTTGCATAGGCCTAATTCCGAAATGTACGTAATTTTCTACCCTTTTTTCTGAGTCTTAAAAAGGCACTTTTTTGTGGTCATTTCCGGATTTCCGTATGCCACATTATTACTAATTTTCATTTTAATTAAGTTGTTCGATTAATTAAAGGTCTTTTAATTACAGTAATATTTGAAAACATATGACATGTAATAAATAAGGGACGACGTAAATTTTCAAAATGTACTTTAAATGTTAATTTTCTCTTTTGTTTCAGGTAAATGTTGCCACAATCAACAAAACACTGCAGGGGTGCTTGTTCAGTGCTTTTAAAAGCTTCATAAACCATATTGCACGCAACTGCCGCCGCAGAGGTACTTTCGTTAGTTCCTGCTTAAAAACCCTATGAATTTTTTGTTGAAAACACGTAGCAATTCAAAGAAAGTTATTTCGGTTTTATTTTAATAACATACTTCACTTAATATATGCGTGTACGTTCTTCTATTGAAATCCCCAGTGACTGTTAAATATATATGCGTATCGTACACATTTCATTTTAATATGTTATTTAAATAAACATTAGCATAGCCCTCTACTGATTTTATTTGTTTTTTACACGCCAAAGACTACGGAAAATAGCCACATGTACTTGTTATATTTCCCATCTCCAAATATTTTATACGAAAACTTTTTTCCATTGCGTATTTTTATCAGGGTATTGGGATATCGAATGTAATCACATTGTAAAAACTCTGCTTAATTTATATTATGTGTTTGAGTCGTTACAATAACTACAGCTGTAAAAACAGTTTTTGAGGACTGAAAAAATAAAATAATTCTCGTTTTACCGTCAAAGTATAT
>DWEC01000259.1:0-18867 GCA_018245735.1 Microceris miodesmiata
ATTGGAGAGGCCTATGTCCAGCAGTGGACGGGAGTGGGCTGATGATGATGATGATGATGATATGGCTAAGTTATCAGCGGAGTTTACTTTGCTGTTGTTATTGGGTGGTGTAGATGTCAGGTAAGCGCAAGTTTGTCCGTGAGAATTATGAAAATCTAATTTCCTCGTTAACATATAATGTTTATTATTTAACAATATGGAAACTTATAAATTGCTCTGCGTTTCCTACGATCCATGAAAGTTTGACGAGAATTTAGCTAGTACTGATTCGTGAGTGTTTTGATCTCTCAAAGTTTCAATCATAGCCAGTGCTTCTTTAACTACTTCGCTTCTGATCTCCAAATGCGAAAGATCCAGGAACATTTATATAATGTATACGTAGATCACCACTTAGACTTACATACATTACATTTAGACGTGAATAAGTATTTGCGGTGTATATGAATTGTGAAATTTAATGTAAACCAAATATTATATAATGCATATACATTGATCATACTATTATTACATACGGCAACGGACGTGGGAGCGTGAAATAATTATTGTTATTATCAAATTTATGTCCGTCCGAATCAACCGTTGGGTGCAATCAACAATTTTAAGTTTATTCCGAACACGGCCGCACACGCCGCCGAGCTGCGGTTTCCGCTGACGGAGCCACGTAATGGCCTGCGACTGGTGAAGTTTGGAAATGTAAACTTAAAATTTAATATAAGTATTGATAAACAGAATTTTCTTTTACATTCTGATATTTTTAATACAACAGTTTGTGAGGCCTTTGGTTTCTGTTAAGATGAAGAACCTAGTTCTTTCGTGTTAGCATTTACAAATACGAGTAGCATATTTCCATTCGTCATTGTTTTATAATGTATGGTGGAGACATGGACGTGACGTTATCTTATGTCAATGTCTAATGGTCGATTCATAGAGTTGACGAAGATTTGACAATAGCTGACAATTGCTGCATGATAAATACTAAGAGAAAAGAGCTTTGAATAAATGAATATTTGGTAACGTATCTCGTGCCTGGCATAATGCCTCGTAGTGACTGTCTGGCGTCCATGCCCCACGGATCCTATATTTCATTTTACAAGAAAATAATAAAACAGTATTAATATGACAAAGTTTTTGTTGCAGAGAAAAATTACAGTTCAGAAAACACGGGTGAAAAAAGTTTAAAGTACGGTAGCGTGCAGACTAATAGTTTATCAAAAACTTGTCATAATAAAAAAGAACTCTGTGTCCGCCGGTGTTGCTGGAATTTATCATTCTCACTGTGGGTGAGATACTGCGGACAGAGCCAATAGTAAACTCACAAAACAACGATTGTTAATAGTTTCTGAGTAAAGTTATAAGTGGTTTATTTTGAATTTATTTGCCTAAAATCTCATACTAACATAAGATAGTATAATTAACCATTCGAAAATATTGACGTTAATGAACCCCGCACCGCACGTGATGTTTAGTTTATTTGTAAGTAGCATACCAATTTCACCGTTTTTTATTGTGGGTAGCGGCACATTTTTTCCAACGAATGACAGTCCGGTCATCTAGATGGCAGCACTTGTTTGCCTTTCCCACAACATAGCCGACTGTTAAATACAATTACCTACTTAATCGGAACTGGCGCAATAACTTTTTATCAATGCATAGAAAACGCGGTTAATTCCCTATTATTACAGATAATATTAGTAAATGAATTTTGGAATCGATAGCCGTCACCCCACACGATTGACCCCATGATCTGGTAAACTCGAATACACGGGCTAGTGTTTAAATAGGGGTGCTTCTGGGGTTGTATCCCCTTGCTGACTGTAAGGGCTATAACGACACTCTTCCATGTACCATTTAAAATTTTCGCTTTGAACGGTTATGCTACTTCTCAGTTTTATAACTTTAAAATTTAGTTCCTATGAAATAATTTATTTATTTATTCTTTATTGCAACACCTATAAGTCTAGGTTAGTTTAACAAAAGGCGGACTTTATGCCTACTGGCATTCTCTACCAGTCAAGCTTTGGCGTTGGTGCAAAAAGCAAATAAATATCTAAGTAAATAAAGTAGTAAATTAAAAGTCTGTGATATAAGTAGATATACTTTAAGTTAGTATGTGGCATTAGTTAAGAAAGAAATATATAGCATGAATATATAATGTTACAAATAAAAAACGTTTCTTACCACCTTTAAACTACAATTAATTATTTAAGCATGTTTTGAAATGATTGTTCCCCATTAGCTGTACATAACTATTTTGTTTTCTCAATACGAGGTCCTATCAAGGTTTCATAGAGTTAGCATTATTTTAAACATTAATGTAAAGATCGATTACAGAACAAAACTACCTAACGGTGGGCACAGTAGTGAGTAGAATAGATTCAGCTATCATCGCCATAAAGAAATGTCTAAACTGATGTATTCAACTGGTTTAGCTCTCAAATACTTAAAATCGGTCATCTCTCCAAACTCACTTTTACTAAGCTACTAAACATTTTACTAAGCTCACTAGTAAGCTGCTTGTCACTGTCGTTGAAGCTGTGAATTTCCTCAACAACCTTCCACAGTCGTTCACCACAAGCATTACCTGTGATTAAACCCAAGAAAGGTATATTTCATATAGCACAATTTCTATTTCCAAGTTATCACCATTATTATCGTCGTAAATCTTTTTATGGTTTCTCTATTGGACACGGCTCGCCACGAAGAATAAGATGGATAAGGCCATCGTGTGCCACGATTGTCAAGTGAGGATTCACACGTTCTATTTCTCGAATATTTTGATATCTTTATTTATTTTCCACAATCACCTTACTTTATGCGGTAGTGAGGTCTGGTGTTACCGTATAATGTATAAACAGGGCGTTGGCAGTACTGCACCATGTGAATGCACATTTCGCACATCAAGAGGCCTAAGTTCACTAGCTGGGGGACACTGTTCACTATTTAATTTCCGCTCCGATACGCCACGTTACATGGCTCAATGAATCGGTGATATTAAATTTCTAGGGTTGCTCTATGTGGTACTCGTATATTAAAATCTTAAAAAACATTGCGTTTTATATACCGACCTACTCGTGCAAGTTTACTCTTAGCCGATTACATTCACATGTATGTACGTAAAGCCTTTAATACAAATGTCAACATGTAAATCCAGCTCTCTGTTTGTTGTGTAACAGACTTTCACAGTACTGAAATTGGAATAAATATTTACAAATACGTATCAGTATGAAGTAGATACAATTAAAGATAATGAAGTTTTATATGGCAAATATATTATATTTAATGTATTGTTCAATTAAAGAGTCAGCATGTACTGTTCATATTATACCGTAATGTGCTGAACCATGCATCGCAGGCTTTCAACACAATTTCAAGTTCTGAAGTACGTAGCAACTGAAATTAATCTTATTACCTCTCGCACACAAAATTGAATAGTTTCGTGTTGCTAGATTGGTTCCCGCTAAGATTTCGTGAACTTTCCTGACGTCAAGACAATAAACTCAGCGATTGGCTCCCCGTTGTCCTAATTGCCAGTTTCCCCCTCGTCCCGTTCCCTCCTCTCGCTGGAGCGCCTAATGAAGATCGCGAAACTTAAGATAACGAAATGCTCCTATTGCGGCCGTCTCCCGAGACAAATTGCTGGCCGCAATTAAAAAAGTATTAAAAACAATCATGTAGTCCAAACCTTTCTATTGAAAACTATTCTTCGTAGCGGAATTTCTTTTAAAAGATATCTAACTTTTTCTCTGTGTACATGCCAATGACCTTTCTCGTTTCCGAATGCATTAAAAGCGCACGCACACCCATCTTCTTCGTACCAAGAAGCTCTTGTATATCCATCTCTTTTTCCAATCCAATTTCATGACTTCACGTGCTGCGTTCTAATCGATTTGTCTCGCCCTAACTCGCTTAGATTCCATCAAAAAAGTTGTATCGTTGTCCCGCTCTCACAATTTAAACCTGTCCCAGTGTTCCTGGATTTAATTTGTCCTTTTCGCTGTTGGGAATATCATGTGGTGTTCAGCGACTAATGGAGAGGAGACAGTGAATATTGCACGAATGAAAATTAAGTCTACCATGCTACTTTGGGGAAATCAGCCACATAGAATGGACGTTATCATTGTGTGGTTCCACGCGCACGACATTCCGTTATGTCTTAAGGTTCATAAATTGTATACATGCTTAATTCCGTTTTACGATGGCAATTCGAATGTACACTAAACTACCGAACCGTTTGGGGATGTAGACAAACGGAACGCTTTGTTGAGCGCCCATTAGACAAGTTTATCGCCCTCATCAAACTATGAAGTATCGGAGCCCACAAAACAATGGCGCCTGTTCAGCGCTCGCTTCTTTATCTGCAAATACCTCTCGCAACCATGTCGTTGGGTTTTAAAAGTTTATCTGTATTTATAATCGATATTGGTATTTGTTGCTACGTTACGACTTTCGCCACCATGTTGCTAAATGTATATAATACGAGATGTATATTATAATGTATGTACGTATATTATATTTTTAATTGGAGAAAGTGGAGATTTTCAATTAGAAATTGTATGACTCATTTCGTACGTTTGATGTAACTATGATACTAACGCCATCTGTTTGTTGTTTTGTTAAGTATCCATTGAGAGGTATTATACACAAATGTATGGTACAGGAATCCATAAACGCTGAATAAGTTACTTAGTTCCCTTGTCATGGATTTATTTTGATTACACTATTTCTCTATAGTAAAGTAATAGAGAAGATTACATGATCAAAAACGGATACGAACTGACCATAGGAAAATATTTCTAAATAATAATTGACCCATTTATCATTCAATTGTTAGAACACGGGTCTCCTCTCATAATGCTCTCATTATGACATGTTCCAGGTTAAGGCCATAAGGTTAAGGCCATAAAGTTAAGGCCATAATCTGCCACGTTGGCCAAGTGCGCTTTGACAGACTTTACACATCCTAGAATTTATTTTTTTTAATTCTAAGGTGTGCAGATTTCCTTACGATGTTCTCCTTCACCGTTAGCAAGTGATATTTAAACTTAAAACGTATTTGTGTAAAGAGGTGCGCGCCATGGATTTGAACCCAGCACCCCCGGAATGAGAGGCTAAATTTTTAACCACTAGGCTATCACTGCTATAAATATTTGTAAATTCCGATGTAATTATGTGGGGCATAGTTTTTGCATTTTTAAGCATTTTGATGAGAGTCGCCGACAATTCGCTTATTATTATATCGATTAATGATTTACTGTCAAATTATAAGTTAACGACGTGTTCCAGTTTAATAAGAGAACACAAGAGAAGGATTGAACTTGATGCTCGGAGATTAGATGAGAACCAGTAAGCAAAAAATATTAGGTAATCTACATGACCGTGAATGATCTTCATGCAATTAAAACATTGCGAGAAATCAATTCAATCTTAAAGGTTCCCTATAATGTTCTCTATGATGTGCAATATCTACCTATCCACAATTGGCTATCTTGGTAGACTATGTTATATGTTAAACCATTCCATTCTGAATGAAGACTCGTGAACATGATTACTGTGGAACAATAAAGGGTTAATTATCATGTTGATGTGGATGACGATACAATAAATACATACATGGTGGCCTTTTTAATTACCTCGTAACGAGTAAATGAGCTTTTATATATTGTTGAATAAATTATCGATATAGACATAGTATACAGTATAATATACACACGAACAACACAAATCTGTTTTGTATATGGACAACTTTAAAACGTTCAACTGCGGTGAGTTATTGAACAAACTTGAGAATGCAACGAAGTATCGCAAACAACAAAGTTGACAATTGTCGCGTTTTCGGTCTCGTTGCGAATAAACAAAAACAATGTACGGAACATTACTTCCGCCGCGCCTCGCCGTAACTCTCCATTACGGTCAATTACCGTCGAGTTGACAACTCGGTAACAACTTATCGTCACGCGAAATGAGCTGTGCGTGATCGTTGAGTCATTATTTCTCCTTAGTTTATGTGGATGTTTTTAATTGTTGCATAAATTGATGATCGAAAGACGCTTTTTAAAGCCTTATCCCATAGCCAGGTAGTTTTATTGAGGTACTTGAGAGTTCAATCATCATACGGTATTTCTCTGTACTCCGCATTCTACATTTTGTATATACCAGCGACATATATATATTAAAAATCGCAGGAGTACTCGTATGCTCCGCATGGTTTTTTAGCATTGCTAACTCCTGACAGTTGCAGCTATAAGGCTTCATTTAGTCGAAAACCATATATTTAAGTGTTCTCAAGCATTACCAGGTGTTTCCGGTTTCTTTTATTAACCCAATGTACAACAATACTAGATCTATTATACTGCAAAATCATGATCTTTTTTAAAATTGTCGAAACAATGTATTGAACAGTTGTATCGAACGCTACGAACTGAAAGCTTTTATCTTTCATCTTTATTTTTGTGTTTTATTACGTTTCTCGTTAGAGATTCCCTCTGACAATTGAACACATAGATAGTTTTCATACCTTCAGTAATTGATTCTACAGTTTAGTAAAACTATATATTTATATATGTTAACTGTACCACTAAGTACCTATATGATATGATTTGAGGTGGAAGTTCCACATTTCAATAATAATAATAATGTTATTTAAATTATTTTAACGGTTACTACTTTATATGGGATGTCTATTAATGATCCAATACACAGAGCCGGATGTCGTATTATGCTACTAATATTCAAATAGAGCTATTTTTTCCACATTGCATCATATTGTTGCCGTGAAACAAAATTCGATCGATACTTTACTGTTATTGGATAAACAAGGGGACAGGTCAACGACTGGGCGGTGTCATCGACATTCTGTTAATAGCTTTGCTTAATTGACCGTCTATAACGATGACACTATATCTAATCTGTGGAGAGTTACGTGTCAAATCCGGAAAGAGGTTCTAGAGTTAATTTGAAATCTTGTAATTCGGTATAATATAATAACCATTTAAAATATCTAAATTACCCTGGTCGGTGTCAGTGCAGAGAAAAGTGCCAAGGATTTATGGCTAACGGTTTCCTCACGGTATCCAGCTGCAGGCCATCGTGCTGGCGACGTTATCAGTACTCATTGATCAATTACATACAGGATTTCCGTTTCTGTCTATTGAGCTATTTGTCTCTCAGTTTTAATTAGCTATACGACCCGCGTTGCGCGTCTGGAGAGCTACTTCTCTCGGACTCTCGACTTTTAATACTAGTCATGGTCTACCATCGATGATGGAAGCCGCACCACCGGTTTTTGAGCTTTACTATGTTAACTTTTATTGGCACTGTAAATTAAAGCAACGAATCTATTCGGCAGTGGATCCGGGTTTTTGGGTTTAGAAAAAATAAAACGTTGACATCGAAATCACTAAATGAGCCTGTGTAATCTTGTTCATTATCATTTCTGCTCTCAAAATGGTCATTCAAAACCATCGCTAATCGTTCTTCACCATAAATGTGTACCGACATACTGTAAACAAGTTTCAATTACTGCGGTTCGGTTTTTTGCCATTTTGTTTTATATTCGGCCGCTTTTATGTCTGCCGCCTAAATCCTAATAAAATATTATGTCATGTCTTAATTGGATACTAATAAATTTTAACATCTTATGTTTTTATTATAATATTTTCTCATAAATACATATTTTTTTATTTTACATCTCTAAAGAAAGAACGATATTAAGGAAACACTTATTGCCTATTAAATTCCCGATATACCCAAGAGATGATATTTCACTCCATATAAAAATAATCGGTTGGTACAAAGTTATAAAGCATATTATATACAAAAAAAACATTGCAGAGGTAAAACTGTACACCAACAAAAAGAAGACAACATAAGTATACACAAACAGTATCAACTAGTACTGTTAGCACAAGCTAGCAACCTGTTTTGTCATGAATAACGAGAACACACACAACTGGCTCACTTCATGTCAATCGATGCGGGGTATATGTTATCAAAAACCATTAGCGCACGCAGATCACCCACTGCCCTACTGACTGGCGGCTTATAAGTCGTAATTGCTTGCACCAAATCTGTCTACAACAAACTGATTGAACTAACCATTATAAATGTATTACTATGTGTGTTATAGTCATTAACACATAACGCTAAACATAACGTAATATCACGCGCGTATTTCCCTGCAACGTCCTATGAGTTTCGTTTATATTTCGAGTAATTATATTCCATTGCTTTTCTTAATTTCACTTTGTGTTATGTCGGTATTTCTTCGCCAAATGTATTTTTATTTCGCAAAATTTCACAAAAAAAATGTTTATACTCTGTGGAACTTATATCATCACATGAAATAGCAGCACGGTCGGCAGGTGTGACTTAATCGTGCCAACTTGGCTTATCTCCGCCACCTGCTCCTCTGTGTAGCATCTGTCACTTAAGCTTTTATGGGTAGACGAGAGATATTATAAAGTCGATTTCAAACTTCTCGATGAAGATGGATATAAAGTTCTGGAATGTTCTAGAATATGTGGAGAAAATTGTAAAACAGTTTTGGTTCTTCGGAAGAATCTAGAACGTTTTAAAAAAAGGAATAGAATATAATATATAAGAATGTTATTTCCACTAAGTAATAAACCTACGAAATTGTTTTTGTGATTATTTGACGCACAACTATTGCTCATAATATTCATAGTTTTTACACGAATTCTTTATTTAAAACAAAAAAGGGGGTACTAAAACGTTCGTAGGAAGAAAAAGTTGGTTCCCTATCCTAGCTTGAAAGCCACGACTGACAGTGAACACCGCGAATGAACGAACAGCAATCTCCCAACCGCGAAAATATGCAAGTTAGGACATGACACGGCAAGTACACGCTGACAAGCTTAACATGAAACGTTTTCGCCCCCAAACGAATGTTTCAAGTACAAAATTACTGACGTGTACACCTCCGCGAGGGTAGTTCGCCTCTCACCCTCGCAACCGCGACGGAAACGATGGTTCTTCGCGTTTCAAATCGCACTTGCCCACTTCTTTATGGAATCGGCGTTGATTTGGGACAGGAGTGTGAATAGGCGACTTGCAATTTACTTACCCTGTCCCATCAACCAGTGTTATTGTGTCAGCAGTAACTTATAGGTCCTACTTATGAAATGTACTTGTAAATTGATATTTATTAGTTTATTTTTCTCTTCATGAAAGTTCTGAAAGTCATGACTCTACTATTCGGTTGTAATATTAGTATTTATGTTGCTTATATTGTCTACTATAAGGATAGCGTGATTTCTGGGAAATGACCAACGCCACCTCGCTGCAATCGACCGTAGCTCATAATGAAGGACCTCGTACAGGTTCGAAACTGGTCGCGCCATCCCGAAAAACGTATGTGAGTTAAGCCCTCACATATATAATCATATAACCAAGACACAAATTACTTAGAGCAATGTTTTTTGTATAAATTGATACTTCAAAGAGATAATATGGGAATTGTCTTCATATAAAGTCACGTGCAACATCTAGTCAATTCTATCGGCAAGACATTCATTATTGTTATTTTCGTGTCATGGACAAGTGAGTAACGCAATTTGGTTTTCAACATGATTGTTTTATAACGACGGTTACATATTATTTTCAAATTTATATAACTACATACATATGTACGTGGAACATATGTACATACACACATGGATGGTTTGCTTATATTATACATGTAATAGACTTCCAATACCAGGTATATTATCAAGGGCACTGAGACACGGTTCTTGCGCTAGCATAGCTGTCACGATGTAATGCAATGAAATTAGCTGTCAATTACCTTTGACATTGACGCGATTGGCCTTACGTGGTCTCGTATTAGATATATGTATTAATGAACTGGTTAAAATACGTCGTCGATGGAAAATTGAACATTTTCTTAGTAATCGGCTTTATAGTTTTGAAAAAATTGTGTCCTCTTTTTAGTCCGCCTTTCGCTATGTCCATGTGATCTCGCAGGTAAAAAGTAGCCCCTGAGATTCGCGTGTTCCATTATATTATTTAGTTTACTTATTATGTAGTTTATCCATAAATTATATTATGTAATAGAATATTAAATATTTAATCGAACACGCTGTATTTCTTAAGACTGTATCTTCCAAGGCTACGTTAAATAGCTGAAAATGCGATATTCTACTAAGCTTAGTCAGACTTTGGTTCGTACTTAACCGGTTTGCCTCGTGGGCTGCAACAAAAAGTTAAACCTGCGACTTAATAACAAAAGGGGCAATTTGGTTTTGGCTCGGCTATCTCGATCTCCAGCGCACGGTGGCAAGAAATGAGATGGAGCTGTAGATAAAAAAGATATAGATAGGATAAAACGCAAAAAAATCGTGGCCCGTCCTGATTAATGTGGAGTCGTGACCATCTATCTTGTCTTAAGGACTACACAGTATAAGTTCAAACGAGGTGCTAGGTGCATTGTAATCTCGTTGATCCTATCATTGCTATCATATTGGTACTCTTTTGTAATAAACTTGAAGGAAACAACTGATACTATTGGTTGATCGAAATGTCAATTAGGTCGACATTATTGTCTATTATAACTGCAGAGATTTACATTTAAAACATTGGATTAGTTTGTCTTATACAATCTTTAATAGTATGTGTAAATGCGTCGCGTGTAAATATCTAATTTAAAGTAGTTGAGAACATGATGTTTATATCTTATTCAATTACCGCCTCATCTCAACACGGTACTGGCAATTTTTATATATGGAGTTAGGAGTTTATTCCCTCAATATAAAAGTTCTTATCACAAGGAACTAGCCAGTCTAACTTGCGATGAACTATGTCTAGCGGCAGTCAAATCTAACCTAACACTTACTGGTTGTACGCTACTCAGTACGGATCAAAATTATGTGCTTCGTTCCTTGCACACGAAATAAAGGAAAGGATAATTTAATTCGTACACACTTTGCAATTTGTGTCATACAAGTGTCAAGGACTAAGTTTTCGAGCGACGCGTTATCAGTTTTGAAACAATCACTATTGGACTCAATGTTTGTCGTATCCTGGCCCGGGTGACAGGCTTGTCCGCTGTGGAGTTCATAAATAATATCCAGTTTAATACGCCCAATGAATAACAAGAAACTTGTAGCTAGCCTAGACACGGAGGTATTGTTGTGTGGCAACACAGCCCAATTAACTGGTGACGGGTCAGCGGCCCGGCAACTCGCGGTCTGCGGTCGCATTGGGAAACTGTAGCGATAGAATTATGGTGGAGTTGCGGCCGCGGTGCGAACTGTGCGTCTGCGGCCTGCGATTGCGGCATACGCAATATGTAACATCTTTTTAATCAAATAATAGCATTTCTGTATAATAAATGCATACAGCATTAGTAGAAAACAACGCTCGGTTTGTTTATTAATGAAATTAAAATTTAATGTCCTCGAACGGTTTTGTATTAAACTTTTAATTAACAGATTTGCATTTTGATTAATTGATTTTCATTAATTGCATTTCAATTAACGGATCAAAAGTTATGAAAAATTACAATGCTCATTGCAAATAGGGATTTGTTATCTTTAGCTTATCACCGAGTTTTGTTCGAGGCAAAGAGCAGGGTTTAATTAGAGCTGATAGGAGCAGGGTGGTGGTAGCGACCTTGCACATAAGCAGCCGTGCCATTGATACTATACGAAACAAAAAAGACATGTATTATCACAAGCTTAAACAGAATTCGGTATTAACTAATGTGACCTATTCCCCACAATAATGTTGTAATGACGAGCAATTATTATCGACAATGGTTCTTTAACATTAAGGACTCTTTGCTGAATTATAATTAGTAAACTTTTCTGTAGTTAAAAGTTATTAATCCACATCAATTTCGTATAACCGTTGCGTCGGGAGTATTCTGAAAGTGTAAGTTGAAAGACAAGTCTATGAATTTAAGCACTATGTTAGTTTGTTTTTCATTTGATGTTAATATCTAAAACAATTATATTTTACAAAGAAAATATCGAAGCCATAAAAATATATCCATTCTTGACTAACGCACGAATGTTTTCTACGTGTTGTGATTAAGACAAGTTTAATTCTGTTTCTCGGTCTATAATTTATTCACGGATGGAATACGATTGGTTTCTTGTATTTCCAACTCTACGCATGTTGTTTTGATTTGAATTAGAATGTATGGTAATAACCGAAAGAAACGAAAACACATACATCATAGTGCCTTGTCAGTAATAATAAATAACAAAGCCAGATACATAACATTACATGTCCTACATGCGCGGACAAGATCGCCGGAGGCTTGTTATATGTAATGTCGTCATAAAAACAGAGAGTGTGATGGCGGCCTCATTGCACACAAAAACAAAACAATACATCGCGGCTTCATATGATACAATTATTAAGTTCAAAATTTTTGAACTTTCGAAGTTTCGAAATTTCGTACGTGTCTGACACTCAAATAAATTTATTTGTGATGGTCCAATGTTGTGTTGTTAAAATTACATATCTACTGAAATTTTCGAATTTGAAATTCGAATTGAGCATATTTGACACTCGTATAAATTTATTCGTCAAGAGTCGATGAGGTTGTAGTAGAACTTCATATTCACCGTTGGACTGTGGATGGACCAACACTACTCGTATTCCCACATTCAAGTAATATTGATTGTATGGGCGTGTTCTGGTTTAAAGGATGTCGAACGCAGATATGCACTTCGGATCAGTTAGTAGTTAGCATTTAATGCGGGTAATCAACATATCATTTGACCTTCAATATCGTTTTTGTTTCCGTATCGCTGTCTTTTCACTTTATTAGAAATATATAAATGTAAATTATATTTTGGGACCCACATACCCGTCTACTTTCAAACTAGACATACCGTATGTTGACTAAATAGAATGAACTATTGAAAATGTCATGAAAATTATGAACAAAAATTCACAGTTATAATGCAAAAAAGTTTTCATATCTTTTTGTGCCTAAAATTACATGTCGCATATCGAACAATACCTCATCATTCCCGGGAACCATTTCCACATGTATGTAGATGGAAGGAAGTTCCCGGCTAATTCGCTAGCGAGACAACAAAGGAATGACCCTAGTGATCTGCAAACCTTGCACGTTCGGTTGATAGGGTTGACACTTTGTAGGTTTTGTGTTCGTTCTACATTTGTAAAAAGTACAAAGTACTTTAAGCTCACATAATATGGTGATTCGACATTTGACAGTTGTGTTTTCTATAGTACTAATAAGTGGATTTTATTAGATCAGGTAGGTATTTTAATAAAATCACTTAATATGTACCTACCTGCATGTGCTATCTAAAGAAGTAATTGATTAAAGGTATTGTAGAAATTTCGTTTCTTTCACTAATTAATTTTCGTAACGAAATCATCAACACTGTCCCTTTTCGAAATTTAGATAAACTGTTGAATATATATTTTTTCATAATTTGGGATATGCGATTCGCGACATCGCCATGTCCTACAAGTACTTAGTAAAGGCGGGAGAATAGAAAATGTAAGGAGTTTGGGAAAGATAAAAGGAAAGTTTCATATTTCTCAAAGGAGACAACAAAGCATTATAAAAGAACCATAGAGACGTCTGCCGACCCCGCGTTCAATATCTTCATAGGGTTGGCTGTTGACCTGACTCGTGCGGGATTAACGGAAATTCCCTGTACGTCCAAATAATATATCACGTTTAGATTTGCAAGGGTTGTGTTAATGTTGTCGTGAGACATCCCTTTTTATATTGTGTGGAATATTTTACAAAGTTCTAGTTCTGTTCATGGTTGTAGTTCTAAGCGTGAAGTTTACTGTTGCAGAGATTTCTACAAGGAAGATCTATAAGTCGCAGTTCGTATCCGCCTGTATTTTAAATTGCAAATTTTGCAAAAGTTCAGAATTTTAAAATTTGTATTTAAAGATCCTCTGTTGGAATCTAAAATTTGCATTTAAAACTTGTAAAATTTTAAAGTTTTATGCTTTCAACGAAAATTTATATTTATTATCTCATTTTATATTAGCATACTTAAAATTATTCCGTGTAAGTTCATTAAAATTTTAGGTGTTTATTTTTAAATAAAGTGACAGCCCTAATCGTTCAATTGATAGAATTAATTCTCTTTGATCAGTACAGATTCGTTCAGTACAATTTTTTGCACGGTGCAAGCGTCGATACGCTTTTGACGCACCGCTTGCCCGCTCATACGTTTATTTTTTATGTGCCTTTGTTCCTGATGCGTTTGTGAATTAACCGAGGCCTTTGTTTTTGTAGTCCGATGGAACACGATGGAAGAAAACTTTATATAAACGTGACGTTAGTTTATGCTGTGTGTTTTTCATTTAGTTATTAATTTGTTGATAATTTTATTATGTTACATTCTGTGTTATATTCGTCTTAATCATCATCATTGTCATCGTATTCAGCCCATCTCAGTCCACTGGTAGACATCTGCCGCCCCAATCAGCGCCGTCACGCCCTGCCCTTGGCTTGACACTTCCAACATATGCCTGCAGCCTTTGTTCGTCTTATGTTCTGTTGTATGTTCATTTACATTCTGTTCGTTACGATGTTATTTAAAGTTAAATCAATTCTCCTTACGATTATAAATAAGCACGCAGATGATCGTACGTTAATTTATCATAGAACCTGGTTCACACTGAGTCCAATTCTAAAAAATGCTTTACACTGTTTCCAATTAACTAATATCTCTGACGACTTATTTGGAACACATTTTACCTCGGCGTATTTCTGCGCGACCCTTTAAACATTTATTAATTTCTGTTTAGCAACTACCAGGCACATATTATTTAGGTACCAATTATTCTAGCACCAACTGTGGAAATATACTTATTTAATTAATTCGCCTGTATTATTATTATTTCACATTACAAAACCGTTCAATAACATTAAATGTATTACTTGAATTCTCATTATTGTTCATACGATTCACGAGTATATAATTCTTGTATTGCCATTAATGTTTATTGTCCACGCGCTTCCAGTGGCCACACATAATGCACTCTATAAATCATAGTAATGCGTAGAGTGGCGTATTCCAATAGACGCGTAAGTGAATTACGCGATAAAATCAATAGTTTTGAAAGGGCCCAATGTTGAATGTGTTTTGTTTGCATACGCACCCTTTCTTGTCCTAATATGGGTTCGGCGCGATGTAGGTTTTCAAGTGCAATGTGAGAAATTTGCGTGTGAAAATGTGTTTCGTACATACGATGTACATATGTGTGCATATGTAGTTCTTTATTATTTTAATAATTACATTTTGTGATAATGTTAGCTAACTGTTTATAGTTACGCCAGGTCACTTACGGTGTATGCAGTGAGTACCGAGCGTTTAACATTTCTTCCTTTACAGTCCTCACAGTTTCTTCTACATTCATCACTCCCTTTATTTCTGCACTCTGGTTCCGAAGACATCTAACTTATCCGTAGGGTCTAAGTTAATAAACAGGAATTTCTCGATAAATGTATTCGCTAAGCTCCGTACTCATGTGCTAGGTAACTAAAACAGTCGGTATACACTGAACCAATCATACTTGTATAACTGTGAAATATTGCGCGGAGCATATTGCAAGGGCACGCGGTGCACTAACAAAATAACAACGACGTTGAGCTAAACGTAACAATAACATTTGTTTTGTATCCGCCGCGCGTCGGCGTGCAGCGCTTGCGTGCGTGCTGCGCGTGGCTTGTTATCACACGTTTTGTAACACTTTGTTTATTAGACGTCGATCTAACGGTAACAAAGAAGGTATTAGGTGTTCATATATGTTAAATTGTTATTGATTAAATATTTAACTACGTAAAGTACGTGTCAACTTTTGATTAGGCATTCGCTCGGCCTTGAGTGTTTACTTATTTTAATAATATTTCTCTTATATACGCTATTTATGTTAGTTCTTAGTTTGAAAATGAAAGCTTTTGTTATAATTTGCTTAAACATTATTTCAATCAGCATAACAAAATATTAATGTAATATCATAGAAAAGGCCTCTTTACTGTTTTATAAGCAGCAGTGTTTCGTTTCTTGAATATAAAACGAGCTCGTAGCAAGCGTATAGACACTGATGACTCATAAAAGCACATTATTATTGAGTAATAAAGGAAGTGAGAAAGAAAAAAAGACATAATGAACGTGGCCATTAAACTTTGTCCTTGTTGCGATAAAGTCGTGATCGTATGGCTAATAATAGAAACGTAAATTTAATTTAAACGTAGCTCTTTGTAAATTACAATGATTAAATCACAAATTAATAAAAACGAAAAAATAGTAGTATATTAAAAGGTAATCAGACTGCGGTGGCGTTTCTCGGATTGTTTCTGTCTCCGGCGAGGAGAAAGGTGTGCTTGTGAAAAGAAAGGCGAGATAACTTGTTAAGCTGTCTGGTTCAACAATAATCATATCGATCTCGTCTGGCTAACCCACCTAGTCAAGTTCTAAACCGGGGTTAACACTATGACATTTGGTGTCTGTATGCTAACACTGGGACCATGGACCATGAATATATAGAACCACGTTTCCACGCAGTATAACTGTCAATTAACACAATAAAGAAATCATTTAAAAATGTAAAAATCGCAACGTACAATAATTTAGCCTGCTTACTTGCGTTATTTCCAATGAGAAATATCAAATAGAGAGAGAACGCGTTACTCATAGCAGCGAATCAAACAGTTCGCGTGAAACTTTAATTAATATACGTACACGTATTTCTGTTTCGGATGGAAAATGTTCACGGACTCTTTCAGGTATTCATGCGAGAGTAAATAAGTTTCGCGTCTATTGACATTCCGAAGAGCTTTCAATTTAAGGGGCCAGCTTTTGAATGGAATTACGTTTTAATATCGAATTTAACAATTGTTAACATTGCATAATACCACCATGGACTATTGTTTGCCATATGTTTGCTTAAAATATGTAGTATTATAATCAGAACGCATGAAAGGCCATCGTGGTAGGTACTTAATTGAGCAGAAGATACATTATGGAGAAGAAAGTAGCATTTTTAAATGGATAACTATTCTATTCTATGTGGTTGGTGGTTGATGGTTATAGCACTATGTTATAACCATCCCATTTTTCTGTTTTATCAGTCTCATGAAGGTACAAGTTGTGCCTGCAAACATATATTTGGCACTTGATGCTTTCTGCTTACCCCGTACCCATTACAGACCTGACGTCGCGATATAATAATTATAACGATACAAAAGTCCCAAGCTGGAACAGCAGTCCGGTACTTTTAGAATATAAATAAATGTGGAAGATGCAACAAAGCTTCACAAGCGGGAGAAAATTGAAAAGTATTACTTTACTCCTAACGAAATTTGAAGTCGGCGTTATTGCAAAGGAAACAGATATTACTTGTCTCTCATGATTTCTATCGCCCCATACACCCTTAGCCTCTCCAGCCTTTGGAACGGAAACATATTTTCCTGATATTATATTACTTTCGACTTATAAAATTCTATCATACTAGCAAAAGTAATTCGTACGTGTTACAGATTGCAAGTAATTATGAATTCAACTCGTTAGTTTTAAACTCACTCTGATTGCGACATTCAACACTGGTGGAGAGCGTGGGATATTGTTTTGTCCAGCTGCATTAAGATTACGTTATGTTTGTCTCTAGGTTTAATACCTAACTATTTTTTCTCTCTTCGTACGAATACATATTACTAAAAATGTACTAAAAAACCTAGTATGGCTTAATTTTTTTCCCATTCTAGAGTGCACTTATAATGTTACACTTTGCTGAAAATACGTCTATAAATATCGAAATGATTGGCTACCGTAGGAACATGTATCGAGTCCCACCACATGGAAGCAGAGATCCCGTGGGAAAGCATCGTTTTTCAGGAGATGCTCCACGTTTTAATGACGCCGGCGGTTAGTTCTCCCCCAATTACATTCACGAGGGGGCCACGACACGGTGACTCATAAATTTATCCTTCATATTCGTAAAGCACACATTGGAGAGATGGGACGGTTCATTGTGCAAACTATTTATGTTCACGAGACTATTCAGTAACCCGACTTCTATGATACGTACTTACATATTATCTTCATTTTTAGTTGCTAATTGTTTGAACGTTTATTAAAGCATAGTTAGGAACATACATAACTAGATAAGCGATTATTTCGTTCTTTTTCTTTCAGTTAAACATCGACTATGATTCAGTTGCCAAAGGTTCTACCTGTCGACGACAATGTCAAATGTCAGGCGGCAAGCGTTTCTGTTCAAGCTCCTGCGGGGTATTATATAGGGTATACGAGTGGGTAACATCACGTCTGTAATCTCTGAAGGGGTAGTTATCGTTTATGGTTTTTGCAACTGACTCCCAATTTACTGTATAAATCGTTAGAAATATTGTCATGTGGTTTGTTGCTTGTAACGTTGGAAATATGAAATTGTTTTGATTTTAAAATTGCTGCGTCGATCCGCAGCGCATACCGCTTTTGTAATATGTTATCGTATGTTACGTATAGCTTGTTTTATTTCACGTAAGATTCCTCCATTTCCCCTTTTTATTTCACGTAAAATGAAACTATGTTTTATTTTTAATATTGCCTTGATAATGTTAATAAGTATTTTCTTATCTACTATATATTTAGTGTTTACATTTGTAAATGCAGTTGCATTAAGGAATGTACGGATCTATGTAAATTATATTATTACTTTGCTCACCCCGTAAGGAAGACCGTGAAGATATGGTATGTACCTACATACATGAAGAGATTTAGCGAATTTATTAGAAAGTGCTCCTGAAACTCTACATATTTAACAAACAATTTGGATTTATTATTAACTGCAATATTGCCTAATTTCCTGACACCGTTCGTGCTTTGGCTTTCGATTAAA
>DWEC01000260.1:0-18852 GCA_018245735.1 Microceris miodesmiata
AAATTACACGTAGAAAAGCAGTACGGTTAAGCCGATTTTTCTACCAAATAACTTATTGTAGTACTGAATAATTATTTCGGCTATTGCTCACGATGTGGGTACCATACGTACCACAAAAACTATGATACACAGGGAATTGTTATTTCTAATTGCTCACTTTAAACCCTTAAAGGATGAGGAGAAAAAAAATACATATCCGTATTAACTACATACCTATAGTGACAAAAATGAAAAAAAATAAAACTGATGCTATCTGCAGCTTTATTCCATTATCCGCTTTTAACAAAACCATCGTAATAGTTGTCATGAGAGGAGATGGAGTCCACTCGACATCCGAGCAATACTCCCCTACAGTATATACAGACACTAGTGCATTAAAAATACCACTTGCATGTAACGACTTGGAGAGTACTTGCTTAAAGAAGAAACCAATTATGGATTTTCATTTCAAATAAGATGCTATTTAAATAGTAATATAAATGTTTAGTATATTTGCCGACGTAAGGCATCACATTCACCACCTTATTTATGGTGGGACGTAAATGTAACTGACATCACGCCTATAATCCCCGAAGGGGTAGGCAGAGGAGTTTAGCTCACTCACACGTTTCGCCTGTTACGTTATTGATTAGAAGAGTTGGTATATCCCCCGACATGTGTCGCTTGCATCACCACTGCATTATACGCACTAATTTAGTAATATTAATCAGATTCTTGTGTTTTTCAAATACACTAAATCAAGAGCATACAAAACGCAGATAAAACTTCGTATAAGAGTGCTGAGTACATAAGATTTTGAACTTTAGCAGCTATACAGCATGTTTCCGTAGCGTGTTGTATCTTGTAGAGCGTGAGCCAATTTATATCGAAAATATAATAATAACCAGCGAAGTCTACGTACTCGTATATCTCGGTAAATGTTTTAATCACGACAAACCCAGCGGGCGCCCGCTGGTAAATCTAAGCTCGCACTACACAGTACGCAGCAGGGTGTAATTTTCACGAAGATTACTTTATTATACGACACTAGTGTTTTAGTGACCATGATGACTAACACTTCTGTGGATAGTTCCTGTTAAATCAAGGACAGACTCGCAAAAATAGAAATATTTAACACTAAAAATAAATGTCGATTTTGTTCTTTTCAATATCAAAGAACCAATATAGAAATATTTAGCATTCGGACTTCTCTGTCTACCCTGTGGTGTCCCCGATGGACTGTACGATTATAATTGTAATAAAATCCAAGTTTATAATATTTTTTTTCTACAACGATGGAATATAACACAAAGACACTAATATAAACGTACCTCGAAGCTCTAAGGGTTTATTACAATCGACAATATTATAATAGTTTCACAGCTCCACAGAGGTCATTCTCAAAATTTGATGGATTAAAGTCATAGTCTGCTCTGACCCACTCTCCTGAGGACTATTTTACATGCCTTAGAAAATGCTACGGAGTCTTCTGCCACTTTTAGGTTGCCTCGCAATGTTTTACTTTATAAAAAAAGCAATGTCACGCCTGTAATCCCCGAAGGGGTAGGCAGAGGATTGTAGTACACTCCGACGTTTCATCAGTTACGTTTAAGAGCCATGGAATAGGTAGTGAGCCTATTGCCATACACCGGGTACGATTCCAAACGAGTCACTACTAGAAAGTCTAAGATAGAAAAGTCTAATAGTAAACTAAACTAACTAAAACCGACTCGGGATTTGAACCCATGACCTCCCCAAAGGCAATCGCGCTTGCGATCACTTGACCAACGGGGCAGTCACTTTTACTTTATAGTTAGAAAATAAAAACATAGCAAGTAGGAATGCAACGGTCATCGAGAAAAATCAATACTAATGCAGAGTTAGAAATTCTATATAAGTTAAGAATACTTTGATGTTCAACTACAATGCATTAATATAACTACAAAGTATTATGTTATACTGGTATATTGTATCTATACTAATGCTGTGTCTATAATATATGATAATTGTTGTTTATGATGATAGCATACTACTACCCGCCGCCCGAAAATGTTGTCACAGCCGTCGCTGGCAGTTTGACCCTTTTCGACACATGTTTAAGACATACATCGGAAGTTATATAGCAAACAGGCTTGACACGCCTGTCAAGTAAATCATAATATGGCCGAAAGAATTATCACATGACTCCCTTTTCTCTTTCCACTCTCTGTTCTGTACTCAGCGCATGTTACAATAGCAGTACCAGGCATTTGTAGTCATTCGACTCCCACCGTACAGACATTGAAATGATGACTTTACATCTCATTTTCTTTATATTTATGTTTATATGCATTCCCGGTAACCATTATGACTAATAGTAGATTATGGCAAAACCGATGCGTAAAAGCGTGTGAAAGAAAAGAAAGAATTTGTTGAAAGAAAGAAAAAAAGACAAAACATAAGCTAAGTATCATCTATGTATTGTCATGGGTATGTGTTAAATAACCACTTCGTTCCAGGTTTAAATTACCTTTTATCTATAATTAAAACGGAAAAAATTTAATTAGAACCGAAGCACCCTACATTCAGAGCTGTAGACAACTGCCGGTACACGTCGGGTAAGGTAGTTACAAGAACATATAAAACAGTAGATATGAGGTAAAGTAAGGCGGTAAAACTTATAACGAGGGAACTGACCGAAGTTCGTAATGAGATATCCCTGCAACGGATTTACTGCCTACTGTTTGCGAATAAACTTCGACGAATATACTACAGTTTTATACAGGATGGCAGTAAAACGTGAAAAATGTATCAATCTAGTTCTTGTAACAAAAGCGCCGAGGAATTTAATTTACAATTAGAATTTTGCACTTTATAACAATAGATACCATGACACGTGTCGTCTAAAAATTCTGCACATCGCCACACGGTGCTTTTATTAGTAGATAGATCTAAAAAAATGTCTTTTTTAAAATTCTGCTTTAGAAACAGGTACACGTGTCTTTATGCGTCTCATATGCACTAACAGATTTTCACGAAACAATCCACCAATTTATTACATTTTAGCATTTATGAAAAAACAAATATTTGTGAAGTTCTAAACCTATGGCGGTACAACCACGCCCCTATCCACAGTTTGATGTAGAGCATTAGAAGATTACTAACGTCAAAGACGAAAAGTACCTATATACTTAGTTAAGTCGAAATAAAAAAGCCAAATGAAATTGAAGACCATTTATTTATATCTGAAACACTACTAACATTCGATTAGTTTTATTCATTTGGAACCTGCAGTAACTTAGCGAAAGATATTTTCAAATCACCCGCTATACTCCAGCGACCCCTACGAGGTAAATCTCTCCCTTGATTAAGTAGGTACCTCGGGAGATGCATTAGCGTTGGGGGAACTAACGACTGGTTGCTTCCCACTATTGTCAAGCCTTTGTGGGCCTTAAATTAAAACTCTGCTCCATTGTGCTCGTGCACACAAAAAGTTTGCTGCCGATTATATGTAGTTTTAGTATTAATATTTTGATACTATTTCTTGCTACTTCTAGTTACCACACGATAGTCTACATATCATAAAGCAATAATTGCTTTGTTGCTGTAAGAAATAAACACTCTCGCCTTATGAGAATCGACATAATTTCTGTAGTCGTGGTATCAAAATTTAGTATCACCAGGGTTTCTTCAGTCCTAAACATTGTATAAAAGTATACGATCTTTAGCGAAGAGGTTATGAACTGTTCCCTACCTGTGTGCAAGGTTCCTTATATACACTCGTTAGGGGAACACAACCGCTAAGTGAGTCCAACTATTAAGAAGGCCATGTGACGGCGTCATTATGAAACTTCCGCATGTTTTAGCATCGTTTACGTTGTCCGGAATAATGAGGAGAGTTTTTAACGACCAACACGACCATCGAGCTATCGTTTTTATTAGAATATCCGGGGAAGATAATAAAAGTTATGAAAAATTTTTCCTCTGTCATGCTGGGAGACGGGCAGCGTGGATAAACAGAATAGGATTTTTAATTAAAACCGAAATGATAATCGGGCAGTACAGCCGCAGTGATGTTGGTATTGTTATCGTAGTCCGCACGGGTTCCAAGGTCCTGAGTTCGATATCAGTTAGCGGCGCCTTTTTCACGTGACGCCAATTGTAACAGAGCATAGAGTATGAATATAGATAAAAAGTGGAAAATAGTATACCCCGAATTAAATTAATATTATCCTAAGTAAATAAAAAAAATGCCAGGAGACTGACGTAACATTTTAAAGTATTATAATCTACATTAAGAGCCGAAACACCATAAAAAGCTTTTTGTTTAATTCAATTTGTTTAATTCAAAATCTTATCGTATTTATCACGACAATCAAATTGATGATGATGAATTATGACGTAATAAAACCAATGAAGTTAAATTAGAATTCCGTGAAGGAACCTTTCGTATGATTTTACAATATGACTTTGTAATAGTTCATATTTTTGTTTGCATTCATAAATTTCAAAATCGTAGACTGTATCGATCTCAACCGCATCAAATGTCTCTCTGCGATCTAGCGACAAGTTATCATCAACCGTTTTATAGTTCCACTATTTGACACCGGTCTCCTCTCAGAATAAAAATGCAAGTTTATCGTTTAACCAAATTGATAACATATACTGCTAGATGTAACACAATAGTGGAATTTACACGTCACTTTATATATATTTTATGGCTGCGTGGAGTATTGTTTCAACTTTATAGAAAATATGGCAGAGTAGCGCAACACATTTATCACCGAACAATATCAATATCCGGAGCGAGGTCGACAGTAACTAATGTTATTCGCGCGCGCCGCAACTGCGCTGCGGTGAATAGTTCGGAAGAACTGTGAGTTTCAGTTCTCAGACAATAGATACAGATATTATCAAAATATTAATATTTTTAGACAACTTGCATAGATGGTTTTAGTACAGATAAAGCAAATTTAAATAACCTCTTGAATCAAGTATACCTCTATATTGTCACGCCTTAGTGGTAGGCAGAGATTAATGATTTCTGCAGTCAGATAATAATTTGCTACGGGAGGAAATGCATGACTGGCAATTGCATGAATATACTGGAAACGAAGTTTTCAGTCATCAGTATCAATGTATCTTTCGACACATATGTATGTACATAAAACGACATACTTCGGTCACAACGATTACTAACTACAATCATTAACTACACTAACTACTACTAATGGACTAAGCCTAAAGTGGAACTAGTGACTAGTGATTAAGGACTAATGAAATTAATGATCTTAATAGAAATATTAGCAGATTTCCATAAAGAGTAGCGGTCACATCTAATCACACCTAAAAACACAAGCAAAAAAGAGCAAACAGAATTAACATTAAAAGCAAAAAGTTATTTGAGTTACCATCATTGTGTTAATGTAAATATGAACACTTTGGAGAGTTTCTTGCGCACTAATACACGGGTTCGCTGTGACACTGGCAGAGATGAAACTCGAAAGTGATTTATCGTCGTATTACGCTTCTTGCCGCTCCAGTTTGTTTATCACTTTCAGACGAATCCGCGGCTCCGTCGAGTGTACTCCAGACAGTCTTATCACTTGAATAATATCTGTAACTATTGGAGCTTACGGTGTCTGTTAAATACAATTGTATGAACTGATAGTGATATTACAATAAGTGATATGAAATCTTAAATATACATACCTATATACGTACACAAATAAATGTTATAAACTAGTAGTGTTCTGACCCAGTAAGCGATTAAAAGCTTAACGCGTCTAAATTCTAGATCATTAGGTCATTCAATGAATGATGTCATGACGATAGTTTATCTATAATACTCGTACATCTGAATAAAGAGAATAAGAGTAATGGAGTTAAGAGTGAAGTCTATGAACCCGCTCTTGGCCAGCGTGGCAGACTATGGCTTTAACTTTCTCATTCTGAGAAAGACTAGTTTTCCTACAATTAAATGATTAAAAGGATAAAACAATTAGTAGAAAATTTCAAAAATAGAATTTTTTTACTGCAATTAAGTTTAAACTAGTGAAAAATCGGACACAGGTGATTACCAATTTGCAAACTAGAAATTCCGCCAATAAACGGACATTGAATTTCAAGCGCAATCAGATACAATACGCTATCAATACAATAAGTTTAACTACAAAACTGTTTAAATTCTGTTCGGTGTGCAGCTGAAACGTCCCGATACGTCCGTAATATTGTTACTAGGTAATTATTGAACTAATATTATAAATGTTGAAAGGTTGTGTTTTCTATAGCTATGTTTGCAAATGTGTGTATGAGTGCACATAATCGGATCGACTGAAAACTCAGTACAAAAAGATACTACTAATTATAATGCTATGTAATATAAGGTCAAAAAAAGTTTTATTTAAAAACTAAAGTTATGTGTTAATGTTTAATTGAAGTTAAATCAACCATTCCAGAACGTCGATATTGGAAGCGAATCTTATCTTTTTGAAAATTCCCTGCGTCGTCATCTATAAGATAAGAAGAAAAAATTCCGGACGTCATTTTAAAAAACTACGAATATAATCGAAGCCTCTTGAATTAATCACATTAATATCCGTTTACAACGTCGTAAACACGAAAACTACGTCATGTTCGCTTATTAATAAAGTTTCACACAAATTCCAATAGACTTGTTACACTAAGAAACGAAAACCAATAAAGATGTTTCCCAAATAAATTAATTCTGCATTTAAGCGTTTATTAACAGTAAAAAGTGTATGTACTCGTATGTATATTATTATCAGCCTGTTTCAGTCCACTGTTGGTAGTTTGCCTACTCTAATGGAGAGGTATTTGACCGTAATCCCCAAGCTAGGCATGCCACCTAAGAGGCTGTCCATCGGTGACCAGGGTCAGTTGTCCCTAAATACCCAACGCTATATCGCGATCAGCTTATACACAATACTGAAAGGTGAGGTTAACAAACGTCGCATTAAAGTTTAAGTTGAAACTGTTCTATAAGTAAGTGATGATTTCAGCTTTCATTCAAGCAAAACTGGATGACTCGATACAAATATATTAAAAAACATACACTAAAATATTTAAACCTAATGTCAACCAAATCACGTAACAAAATGATTTCAGAAGAGTTATGTCGCAAAAAAAGAAAACAATTAATTTATCTAACCATAGCGACTTACCAATCGACGCTGAGATACATTAAATAAATTATATGCCATAGACTAAACCCTTGTTTTGTTTCCTTAAGAAAGCAAATCATTAATGAGAAGTTCTTTAATATTTCCTCGCTTGAATAGCCAGCGGTGTAACAATACCCTTAAACGCACAAAACTTCCATAAACTCTTCGTCCTTCGCCAGTTTTTTCTTCTTTTCGTAATAAAATATTTAAACTGTTTACTTTACAAATAGCTCACATGCGTCACGCGACCATCTCGGAGAAAAGTCAAGGAAACTATTGGACTAATATATTCGACGCTGTGAACACTGAATCTAGTAGTTTTAAAATTGTTTTTTTTGGGGGAAACGCGATCATTAATCTACGAATGTTTGAGACAAACATTAATACCTTTTATTGTTTTCTATATAATTTATTGGATATTTCTTTGTCAGAGTTCTCTACTCCAATTCAACATTCGACAGTACAAAGTCATAAGGGTATTGTATAGAAAGAAGTTATAGCTTAACGTCCCTTAAACATAAGACATGTTTGTTAGTTCCATAGTGTACGTATCATCACAGTCGCCCTTTGAACTACCTACTGGATGTAGTTAGTAAGCCTGATCCCAGAGCTGGGGGACTGTAGATTCGTTGACTCGGGAGAAACATTACAACGTATCCATCAGGGTGCAATCCATTAAGGTGCCGTTGCACGAGCTCTGCGATTGGGCGAGCGTACTCAGCGTTTTAATACCGATTTTTAAAGATATCGCTGAGAAATAAAAAATTTTAGAAACATTGAACGTTATAACAAACGATTTCTACCTCTGGCACATGAAAGCAGTTATAAAAATATTCCCAGGTAGTCCCAATCATTGTCAACGTATTAAGTTCAATGTTTGAAAGAAAAGTGCGCAATTTGTAATATAGTGAAAATTTAAAAAGAAAAACCTACCATCACGCCTGTAGCCCTGTAGGTAGGCAGAACAGTGTCGTACATTCTCAAATTTCAGCGGTTCCGTAAAAAATAATGAAAGATTTTAAATTATATAGGCAGTATTGAAATTTAAAGTAATATGATTAATGTCGAACAAACACGTGGAATGTGTAATAACATAAAAACTTTGCCCTCTTTACTTTCTGCCTACATAGTAGATGATCTGTCGCGACGATTTAACTATACTACTTATAATAAATATTAAACTAACACAAACAATACATTATCAACTATTAATATTTATATGACGCTGACGCAACTAGAAGCTACTACTTACGTAAGTATTGTATCTGTGTCGACCGCAAAGCCACTGTTTCACGCAGAGCTCGTATGTAATATACACGAATCTCTATCTACATATAATCAATGTACGTTAACCGCGTGCAGTAAATTCAAAGACTAGAAGCAAACCGCATGTTGTATATGCGTACACGCCTTAGTAATCGCCGAGTGTTCTAATGTTACATTACAATAAGATTAACCTAATTTGACTTGGAATTTGCCCGCTTCATATGTCAAATGGTTGCAACCGTGACTCCTGATCAAGAAGTATTGAGTCGAGTACTACCGAATTTTTTTAACATAATTTTCGGTGGTTGGTCGGTGTCTAGATTTGTGCTCGGTATATGGCAATGGGCATCCCTACTATTTATTCCCTGGTGCGGTGTAGAATTTACCAGATACAATCTGGATTTAAAATCTAATATAGAGTAGGACCATAAAGCAGATTTTCTTGTAGCCCATACAAAAGGGGAAAATATTAAAGCATTGAAACTAACATAGGTAAAATTGTAAATTCTCATCATAGAAATCATCAGCAGTTATTTTAAATTATTTGATTTAAATTGTACATTATGTAATCATATCCGCGTCATCTTACCGTTGTCATGACAACGTCTTGCCTCCAAGTTGCCTCCTGACAAAGACACGTTGTGATATTATATGTACACCTTGCTTCCATTTTCGTCGTCTCACAATTGAACATCGCATGGTGGTTACCGTGTATATTCACATAGTACAACTGCCTTACGCCGTAGGGTCAGTATAAAAGTTAAATTGTTGTTTAGGTACTTAATATATTTAAATGAACCTCCAGCACAAAATTTTTAAAAATCCCATAAGACATAAGTAAATAGATGCGTATTTCTTCAAAATTAAAACGTATAGGTAATTTCAATTATTCGGAATAATTAAAATCGAGTATTTAATAATAGAAAAATAGTGTAAAGTAAAACGGTATAATACATTACCTATAAGTCTAAGTAAATTCAGCTATACATTTAACAACGATAGAACATTTTTCAAAGATCAAAAATTAATAAAACATGTATTGCTGGTGCCTCTGTAATAAAAATTTCAATTGAGTTATCAAAGTAAATTCACGTAAATGCATAACTCAAAGTGGGTTTCTATTTACTTTTTATGGTCGGATATTTTTATATCGAAACAAAACCTTGCTACTTACTCCAAAACCCATTTCTATGTAAAGAACGATCGTATTTAAGAGTTGCATTAAGTTGCACAGTTTCATCGCTTTCCAGAGAAACTTGGGAAAACTGCAAGCAAATTTTAATCTTTAGGATCTTTGGTTAGCGCGAGCGGTTAACGATCAACCATGACGCAACAATGATCAGTCGACATTAAGAAAACAGCTGGATTCTAAAGGCCCATTTTCGGGTGAATTGGAACCGATTAATAGCGGTCTGCCCAGCAGTGGACTTCTAAAGGATGATGGATGGATGGATTCCCACCAATGTTAAATACGTTATATATTTTAGTTAACATTAGATTGTATTAAAAGTAAATCGCAGGCAAAAAATTATGTCGTGTATCGTCAACACTTTTACGGTGATACAGCCACCTTAACATTACTAGAGTCGTTTGTGTTGAAACAGTGGAATTTAAAACGTATACTTTACAAATACTCACTAGTCGGAGCTGAAATTGCGCATTACCTGAAACAAAAACGAGGTATTTTAAACAAAACATTTCGTTTGTGCTGCCAAGGAATGTAACAAAAGAAGAGATGTCTTTACTTTCATACTTGCCTAATACTTTTTTTAATACGTATGTCACTGTAAATGTCCGCATTGGAGTGCATTATTATTATATCATCAAGCATCCCTTACGGAGTAAGTAGGGAGCATCGAGAACCAAATATCTCTAAACTTAGTAACCAGTATAAGCGCGCTGCATCTCATAATTAAATGATACATATTATATCAATGTAAAACTAAATTTAAATACGACACAGTAGAGATATTCGTCTTCTATTAATGTAATTTTAAAGTACTTAAAGTATATATTTCATGTTAACTAATAATATGTAAAAAAAATGTAATATTTTGGTGGTGTTCATAGATTTGTCGGGACTTGAAAAAGGAGCATAATTATAACAAATAATAAGTTTCGTAAAGCAAGTTAATGAATAATTTTTTTTCGTACACAAAATGATACTATTGAGTAGGTACATATTTTTCGCCAATTGAATTGGTAAGTAATATATTTTTAATATGAAATCATAATAATCACTACGTGAAAGCCATATTACGGTTGTTTTTGAATTTATAAGATAACATTTTTAATATAAAGACCATTTTAACATACTATCTTTTTTTTAAATCAGGGGATTAATAACCCTTTTTAGTACCAGTATAAAAGCCTTAACAACCTTTTTCACTTTGAAACGAGACTCGTGTCCAAAAGTGTAACTATAAAAGGGTCGCTGATGATGACAGGGTATTATTTATGGGTCACACAAAAGATATATATATGCCTATGTTGCCTACTAACTGAACCTACAATTGATATTTTAATTGAAGTTGCATATATTGCTCATTTGCGGAGAAGACGGTAATATATCAAAAACTGTATGTTTCAGCAAACGGTTGTAAAAGCCTGATATCACAATTATTCGATTCAAAAGTAAAATTATAATAGTCGTGGAATAATTATGATGTCATATTTTCGGAACTATATTCCTTAAAATACAGTTTTTGAAATGTTACAAATTTCGCGCAAATGAGCGATATGTTGTTGAGTATCACTAAAAGTGAAAAACATTGCACATTAACAGTCTGGCTACTACTTAATGACTAGGAGAAATAACTCCCGGGTCTCCTGATTTGCGGCAAAAATAGATATGAGGTCATGAATGTTTGTTCTTAAACGGTAAAGAGGATTGTGCAAAAACCCAAACATTAGGGTCTTCACATGAACAAATAAATAGATTAACAATTGTATGTGAAGCAAATTTGTTCTGAAATGTCATCAGAACATACACGTACGTGTCTTATCTTTTCACACACACAATATCTTCAAATGTATTTGATCAGTGGACGTTGGGGAGCAAAGAAACCAATTAATAAGAGTCTTATTCCCTTGATCAATAACGTCTTCTTCATAATCCCCTGTGCTATTAATATCAATTGATATCATTTATAAAACAATCTCAATAATTTTTAATCCCAATCAAAATTTATTGAATTTCATGTTAATTTTTTCAACTAAGCGACTACTCGTTATTATCAATATCCTAGTCCAAAATTAAATGTCAAAATATGCAATATAATAGTTTCATCATCATCATCATCATCCTGAGATGGTGGTTGGAACCCCTTACACCCCTTAATAGTTTGTGATTTTGCTTTATCCGAGAATTTTGGAGATTACAAAAACAATTCAAATATATTTGTGAATCAAGATAATAGCAAATGAAGGCAGCGATCATCTGCCATGTAATGACACCTGCGACCAACCTCAAACATAAATAATGTTATGCATAACGTGAATAAGGCTGTAAATTTCATTTACGACATCCAAATAAAAAAAACAACAAAATTGTTCACCACACAAATATGTGCTAGCTGAGAACCGAAACCACGATCTTCGACTCAGCAGTCAGAATCATTGAAAACGAGACCAGCGACCCAATCGATACGTGTATTTGCCATGACACCAACACAAATTTTAAAATGGAAAAATTGAAATAAAAAAGAACGATAAGGCTTTCAATTATCCTGTCAGATGCACACAACTGATATCGCAACGACGGTATCTTTCCTTACGTATCGTAACAACACAGTTAATGGTTGTTCTAACCGCCATACAGTTAAGGTTTCTCATTAAATGCTTGGCACGAAACGTTTTAATCTTTTATTAACGGACCCTTACATCACGAAGCTTGTCAATAACATGATTTAAGAAAACTTTTAATGCTTTTTCAGAATCGTTAATTGCTTTGATTGATGATCAATCAAAGCAGTGACAGCCTAGTAGTTGAGAATTCAGATTCTCACTTCGGGGTGCTCGGTTCAAATCCATGGCGCGCACCTTTTTACAAAAGTATGTTTTTATTTTAAATATTACTTGCTAACTGGGTGATGGAAAACATCATGAGGAAATCTGTACACATTAGAATTTATTAAAAAAAATTCTAATATGTATGAAACCTGCTAACCTGTACTTGGCCAGCGTGGCAAAATGTGGGTTTAACCCTCTCAATAAGAGGAGTCCCATATTCAAAAAGTACAGTGGTAAATGGGCCGATTATTGCTTTATTTTCATCACAATACATGAGCCACAGGACTTCAACAATTCATATACATATATTGAATTGATTAATTCCAAAAGGTTGCTGATGATGGTGAAACTCTGTACTAATCTTTTATATAAGTATCTTAGTATAAATTGAAAATAATGTAGCTCTAATTACATTGAACTGAAAGACTGTAATTTGCTAGAAAAAAGCTTTGATAAAGCTTTATAATACTGCGTAAAGAGATGGCAAAGTTGGGCATATAAAAAAGTATACTTTCTGTGTTAAATGTTAAACAAAACTATGAGTAGAATGGCAGTTAATTATAAATTATGGATATAGAGGGTTCCCGAGGAACATACGTGCGCTATCTATTATCCGTAACGACAATAAAATGTTGGTAAAGGCTATGAGTCCGCTTTCAATTAGTGAGCTGTGGGGAGACGAGAACCAATTATCGGGGGAAGCCACCTTCAGTGGACTCCCAGACCACTTCGCAACTTCTGCTATTAACAGCTGACATTTGTTATGAACGGGAGCTGTAACAATAGGTTTAATTAAAAAATATCGCCAACTAGGGGAAAGTTTGGACCACTTTCACATTGGTGGTTTGAAATTTTTCATCTTATAGTAATTGGGGATCTTTTTCATTTAATTGAGGAAAGATCTGAAAATTTGCAATTAGGCATGTAACGAGATGTTTGCCGCAATGATCACCGTGGCTTTCTAAATCGCAGATTGAATTGGACTTAGTTAATGTTTTTGTTTAATGATTTTACTGACTGTGTTACAAATGAATACTGTTCATGAACAATATGTTGTGGGTGTTGGTACCCCTTATAATTCTTAAGCTATCCACATCGCACCAAGTTCCTCGTATTGTTCTTTCCAACTTTGGCCATTATCAGTTGACATCTGTTATGAATGCGAGGTGCAACAAGAGGTTTAATTAAAAAATATCGCCGAACTAGGGGAGAACTTTGGACCGCTGCTGGTGTTGTGGACGAATTTTGCGGCGTGATAACAGCGTACTCCACATCAGTGGTTTCATAAATATAACTCGTTTGATAAAATAATCCTTGGACAAGAATTAGAGTTTTAAAATGTTAAACACAAACAATCATTCGACGAACGAGGAGGAATATTCAATCTTTGACTTTCAATTCAAAGAATACTCTGAATCGGGTATAGGCAATTCTCAACCTAAAACACACGCGTCTGGTAAAAAAGATTAAGAAAGGAGTCCGAATGAAACGCTGTAAGTGCAAGCAGAGAAAAAAAGAAAGAGGCATATTTGATATTCAGAACGCTGCAGAATGTTGGGTTTCGAATTCCGTCATTATATTCTCCACCAGGATAACATCTGACCAAATATTAACATAATAAACAATGTTCTTCATGATTGTATTAAATTCTAGTACTACGTATATTACCGATGTGTTTTTGTAAATAATGCGCTATACGATAACATAGCAGGAATATCTCGTATACAATCCCGGCAACCCCTATGCATCTCTGGGAATATCTGCACCTATCCATTACACCAGTAACTGTCATCCGAGAAAACGTTAATTTAATTTCCTGTTCACCCGCAAGTACGAAATATAGATGTGGTAAGGTCAAATAAACTTTGAAAATTTCACAAATAAATTGTGGTAATTCTCTTGTGAGAGTGTGTGGTTGTCGTACATATGAACATCAGAAAACATTGTTGTGAAGTAAGAAGAAAGAAGAAGAAGGGTAATACCATGCCTAAAATACATTATGACGTAGGCAGAGGAGTACAGTACACTCGCACGTTTCACCTATGCGTTCTACGTACCTTGTGAGCCTATTGGATACTACTGGGAATTTCAAATTAGAAAAACTCAAATTTGCCCGACCTGACGACCGTACTTAGTACCTCTAGTTCAGTACTCACGCTTGTCATTAGTAATTACGAGCCTACTCGAAGGCTCCTACCTGTGTTCGAAGATCAAAAAAGATATTCAAAACTTATGCATTTAGGACAGACCATTACTAAACTGATTGAATTATCCTGATGAAGTTTTATGAAATTTCAATTGTGTAGGTGCTCTCTTATTGCCCGTCACCATTTATATCCATTGGCTTAATGGACAAAAATATAAGATGCCTGTAAATACAGCTTATGATTACTGTACAAAACATTGGATACTAATAACTAGGGGAAATTTATTAACTTAGATTTATTAACTAATAACAGGGGAAATTTATTAACTTAGTTAAGCTTAATAACATAATAATAGACAAAAAAATTGGTCGTTTGATAAATAAATTTATTATTACAAATATGTCAGGTACAAAACTGGAATTAGCAATGTTTACGGGACAACGACTAGGTAGGCATTTTGATTATAAACTTGAATCAAGTCAAAAGGCGACTACTATGAAGGAAACTAAAGACATATCCAGTGTCTCACTTTCCGTTACCAATGTTCGCGTGCTACGAACATATTCTGCGTTGATAGTGAACGTCGAAAGTCCATTTATTTCGACGAAACAAACAAAAAACTGCAGTTGCGCCTTAGTCCAAAATGTTGTCCAGTATTGTCCAGTATTCCAAGATTGATCGTATTCGTTTTGGATGAGCGTTTTTGAGACTTAGACCCTTGTACCAAATTGTCCAACGAAGCCTCTCCTAATATTATGTAGACTTTTATTACGTCACTATTTGACAAGTCTCATGTTAGAATGGAAAAGGTTAAGGTTGCAAACATACCTATTTCAAAGAAAATCATTAAATAAATGTCTACGTGATTAACTTACAAATTTGCACGTAAACGACTCAGTAGATTTTATTCAAGTTTTTTAGCAAATGAGTTTACACATAAAAAACAAACAAATAATCACATGTGTTTTATATTACATTGCATGCTCTTCGCGAATTTATTCGCGCGAAAACTTCATTCTCAAGCATTCTTTTATCCTGTCCTCTACTCTCATTGGTTTAAATAAAATGTTCTACCATAGACTGTGCCCAATTTGTACATACCTATTATGTACTAGTTTCAGCAAAATGGTTCTCATTATTACGAAGTAAAAAGGTAATACATATGACATAATTATTGTCATAATTATATAATTACCACAAATAACAACCAACAGAATATAACAAATATATATATTTTAAGCATGATAATTATTAACATTCGAGTTCGCAAGTCGATATAAACATTACCATTTTATTACAGAAACCTAATTTCCAACCACTCAGTTGCTCGTGGCCGCTAGATGGCGCTGTGTCATAAACTGTCAATACGACGACAGTTTCCGGCAGACGCTGGCACCCGCTACTTCCGCTCGATGCGATACCACTTAAGAGAAATATTAGCGTAGTTGGAAATAAAAATATGTTTTAGTTGCTATTTTGGAGTTGTTTCGGAATTTTACAAATATATGTTAGCAATAAGTTTAATTCATACCACTAATAATTCTAGATAAATACCAAAAAGAGCTGATATTAAATTTAATTTGAATAGCATAGTTTTCTAGACAGATTTATATATAAATCATAATACGGTACTCGTTTTTTATCATCAATGCCACAAGCGCACAGGAAGCTGAATATCTAAAACCGCCATTAATACTTTTAAATTGAAATATTATCCAGAATCTACTATATGGTAAGAAGCTTTTAACGCACAGTATTGGAAATACAATTGATACCGAAATAGCAAATGATACCTGCATATCAAGGGCACAACTAAAAACTAGCCTAAATATACATGAAAAAAATCTCGGTTTTTCATCATCAAACTATTCAAAACATTTTCTACGCCTACCCCCATTACAACGTAAAATATCAGAAGGCGCAATCCCACGATTCATTAAGCCCACATCATTAGACGACGGGGAACACATAACAGGTTACTCCACGCGAATTTAAATAAACCCACCAGCTTTTTCATTACACGATGAATACTCTTGAATATTTATGTGTTGTTGCTCATTTCCTTCATATTTGCCTCTCGCTCTGACTAAACTACCTGTCTCACCACGAACGATATACCGTAACAATGAAAAAAATATTGAAGTTATTAGTCTCAGTTCTGTACGATCTCTTACTACGCTAACAGTAAAAATCCAGCGCCTAGACATAATTTTATAACGGTCATAATTTTATTAAATTAAAAAAAAACTGGCTTAGCCGTTAGCAAATACAAATTTAATTTCATATCAAATCTTTAAGATTCTTTTTTTAAAAATATTTTTCATACTGAAAAACAACAACGAAAACATTGATGTTTAGCTTCTGAATGTAGCGCTAACTCTATGGTGGATATCACAATGAATGCTGATAAAATTTTACATCGCCTATCGTCTATCCTGCGCTGGTCAGTGAAGGCATTAAGCCTATGAAAGTCAATTTAGAACGAGGTCCTTTGTTTCTCAACTAGGCTTTTGTGAATTCTCTAGTACGCCTTTCCAAGCTTAGCCTTTTATCTTTTTAGAACCATGAACGTACCCAATATTCCTCCATATTGGACTTGCATTCGGATCACAATGGATCAATGGTACAATAGTGCTGTACAAAGATGGATCTCAAACTCAATAAAGCTTTTGAGAGCCATTGAAAATTCTTCACCCTAAAGCTCTTCAATTGTAGCTAGAAAATGGACAGTACACTTGTTGTTCTAAAAAACGCAGCAAAAACTGATTGGAATATTCTGTTAGATGTTCAATTGGATGTTCTTTAGAAAGAGAACGGTCAAAGAAAACTTACACAAGAAACGTGCTAATCTGGGCATACGATATATTATGAGAATGTGAATGTTCGTGTGTCTAGTTTGATTTTTCTCATTATTAATAATGATATCGAATTATGTATTCCGTATGTATTTCAGTTCCACGACATGTAGACATGTTTGAACAGGTGAGTATGTAGTTTGTTAATTTTTTATACTGCACACAGAATTGAGTACTATTCGTAGTCAATGTCATGCATACATAAATACATTTAATTGAATTTTTTAACTAACGGTAACTCTAGCAGTGGAACGCATTATTGGGAACACTATATATTTAATATTTAAATTTCATCGTTTTAAGTTCCACCAAACACTTCACTAAAATTTTCTCATTACTCATCTCGTACAGAATTTCACATTAGTGAGTAAAAGGGAAACTTTCACGTGAGGTATATTGAAGTTGCGAGACAGTTAACACATGTTTGCATTAACTCACCTTACGGAAGGTTAGTTGTACCGTCTCATTTCCTGCATGACGATAACTGTTCGTTTGAAATGTAAATTTTCCGACCAGGGTGGCAGAAACGCTGTGTAATGTGTTACTGGCATTATCTTGTGAACGTTGCATATGTTTGAAGTACACTGTAGGTTTAAATCGTACGTTAGATTAAGCAACATTGTTGGCCTCGCAATGGAAATAGTTTATGTTTGTGATTGCGAAAGTTTATGCAATCTGCGTGGTTCAGATGTGGAATAATTGAGTCCCCAAAATGTTCGAAGCGCTGTTTACGGTCTAATGTTTTGTGGGGCATTTGTGGTGAATGTGAAACTGTAGGAACATCAACAGCGATTTATACAGACTATTTGCGTATGTAAAATGTACATTATTATGCCGGAACGGGTGCAGGCATTTTCATTTTAAAGTTTATGTTAAATTTCCCATTAAAGAGGTTCAAATCAACTCTGGAATTTGGTTATAAGCATTACAATATTGCGCTGAATTTGGCTTTCAATATATGGCATAATATATTTAAATAGAAAGTTAAGTCAAGAAACTTTGGATTTTTCAAATAACTACCCTAATAATAGCTAAAAGGATGAGCTATTTTGTTACCATATAAGCCGAACTTTATATTTCAATTTGATCCATTTTCTTTTCACACTATAAATCTTATGTATTAAAAAATATACATGTGTATAATAAATAAATGTATTAGTATCCCTTTTTGCCATCTATCGTGTTATATTAAGTTAATGCTTAAATTAGCTGTAAGATTTTGGAATAAATAAAATGAGACAAATTCATACATATATAATTCGGACCGTCATGAATCATCTCATGAATCACACTCATTAATACTAATATATCCTTTCATAAACAGTGATAGATAGCCTAGTGGTTAAGAATTCAACCTCTCACTCCGGTGGTCTGGGTTCAAATACATGGCGCGCACCTCTTTACAAAAGTGCGTTTTAAATTTAAATATCA